>CM027875.1:49103983-49341471 GCA_016097615.1 Eucalyptus dawsonii | reverse complement strand
TAATAGAATTTTATGAAATTGTCCACGCACAAGTTAAATTGACACTAAAAGAAATGTTTTTGTGGATTTTTTATTTTTCTAATTTTTTGGTCAAAGGTTTTACTAAAAGTCAACCATTTAGTTGATTTTCCCTAAAATGTTGATTTTTAGTCAAATCATTGGATTTGGAAGAATTGACTTGAGAAATGTGAAATTAAAGTTAAATGTCGCTTTGAGGTGAAAAGCCAACTTTTAACTCATGGTTGACTTTTGGTCAAAAGATTGACCAAAAAGTCAACTCGAAAATCAACTGTTTGATTTTTTAGATTTTTCTTGAAAACGATTTGGAAATTGCTTAAAAACAATAATGCAAAGAAAAAATGAAAAACGAGATTTTTGGGTTGAGAAATGGGATCTCATTGCGATGAGAATCCCAAATCTCGATTTTTACTTTTTCGACATGTCGATTAAAAATTAAGTGTCAATACTACTCTTATGCATCTGCAGTATGCTTTTGGTGAAGGTGTGAGATTGACCGGGTCAAAAGAGTAGGCAAAAGAAAAAAAAATTGACTACTCAACACAAAGGGAAAAATCCAAAGAAAAAACAAAAAACAAAACAAAGAAGGAAAAGTGCTCAACTTAGTCATAAATGACGAATGACAAGAAAAGGAAAGAAGAAGAACAAAGGGAAAAAGAAAAAGGAAACTCGCACGTAGAGACCATGTCAATCTAGATTAACTTTGTTTCATGATGCTCAGTAGGGATTTGAGCCATTTGTTCATCAAAATGGAGTAATTTTATGAGTTAGGTCACAAACTCAAAGCTAGGTAAAATTTGAACTGCGAGGTTTGATTTAGAAGTTGTGAAGATATGAGATTACATGGAAATGATAGATTAGAGCGTTTGGAACCATGGATCTGACGAAAATGGATTGGAGTAATGGTATAGTCGACGAAATTCTAAAGTTTAGCACTCAAGCTCTGCGTTGCGGACAACTTTGAATAATCGCTTTGGGCAATTTTTGTGGGAATATGGGAGCTATTTCATCAGCAATCAAGCTTAATATGGTCGATTTGTAGTTAAGGTAACGTTTTACTAGATCTTGACGTTATTTCTTGCTTCTTTAATAGTATTGCGAGTTCATTGGTTCGAGTGACTTTTTTTGTTTGGTTTTAGGCTTTCCTAGGTGAGTATTGTTATTTCTTCTTTGAGTTTGTGAACTCATATTTTGAAAGTAATTTGGATGAGATATAATATGAGTTCTGAAATGGCATTTTTATTGCATAAAATCTAGATAGAGCATTTACTACTCCGTGATTATTTATAAATGTTTTAAAAAAATGTTATTAAAGGAATTGTGACTATGTATATACATATAATCTGAAACGTACTAAATTTTTATCCTATTCACATGTCATGTGTTCCAATAGATATTGCTAAAGAAATGAAGGTGGTTCGTGAAATGTTTCTTCATCGTGGGGTTGGACCTGGATGATGCAATATGATGACGTTGATGCCGCTTGGGCATCTAATTCTTCTTGGGAAACAAAGACTACCGTAGTTGTTCCTTAATTATGTGGGTGTGTAACAATTGGACCAAAATCTTAAAACAATGGGCCAAGCTCATGTTTTTAAATTATGGGGATTGATGGTTTAGGGTGATGTGAGGTATAGAGTATTACAAAACTCTATTTTGAGCTTATGATTTGCCTAAAACGAATTTTCAAAGTTATGTGTGCATGCTGGAATGATAGCGAATTCTCTGTTTTAACGACGATTTTGGCCAGTCTTCCACTATCTTTAGAGTTGGCGAATCTTAGGATATCTAAGTATTCAAAAAGGGCTGTCGTTTGACAGTAGAATTGCTAGAATTGGGGTTCAATGGAGAAATTGGTGGCGCGAACAAGTCTCATGCACAAGTTGAGCATAGCAGTGAGCCTTTCCTTCTTGTGAAGGAATCGACTGGTCAACGAATAAGCATAGTTTAGTTTAGTCATTAGTTGAACTTGTGTTTTACTTGGTTTTGATGTTGATTCTCCTTTAATTTATAGGGTTACTGGATCTTCCACTCAAATAGCTACTTTTCTTGTTTTTGGACAATCCTAGATGAGTGGCGCTTATACCTTATTTGTGTTTGTAAACTCATATTTTGAATATGGATTATATATGTTATGAGTTATGAAATGAATTTTTGTTGCATAAAAATCCAGATCGGGCATTTACTACCCTTTTGATTATTTAATTCGCCATGGAAAGCATTTTGGAAATGATTTTTGCGTTGATTATTGTGAAAATAATTTGAGAATTGCTTTATGAAAGTGATTGCAAAATGGTTATATGTGTTAATTTGTGAATCTGATTTATGAAAGATATTCTCTTGAGAAAGGGTATATGGATTTTGGATTGGTTTGTACAAAGAATTGATTTATGAAAGGCTATATGTTTTGGTTTATGAAACCAATTGTGATATGGACTAGTCAATGATTAAGTGTTACATAGTAATGCAAGTCTCGTGGAAGTAATCTCTAGGGCCTTGTAGTTAAGGGCTAAATGCTACACGATGACATGAGTCTCATGGGAGCCATCTCTAGGGTCTTATACAATTTATATGTATTAGTGAAGGGGTAAATGTAACATGATAATTTAAGTTTTGTGGGAGCAACCTCTAGAGCATTGAGTTAGATATTAAGCATCATGTATTTGATCATTGATGCATGTATTGACATTGATCAAATATGAAATAGGATATCCGAGAATAATGAGTTAGGGGTGTTTGGTTCAGCTTTCGAAGGGCTGAGCCCCCAAAGCCCCTTGGGGAAAATTTAATGGTGTTTGTTCGGCTTTCAAATGCAACTTGAAAATGTTTGCATTTGGAATCTTTGAAAGCCGAATGCCGGGGGGGACCAGCTTTGAGCATTGGGCATTCCGGATATGCGAATTTACTGTTCATCGGGTTACTGTTCATCGTCTCCACCGCCGTTCGCCTTCTTCTTCGCCATTCGTCTTCTTCATTGCCAAAGGCCGCACTCAGCCGCGATCTGGCCGCTGAGAAGCCTCGCCTGAGGTCGCACAACCTCAGGCGAGGTGGCCTGAGGTCGGGCGACCTCAGGCGGTGTCGCCTGGTCGCGCGAGACCAGGCGACGCTGGCGGAGGTCCGCGTGACCAGGCGATGCCGCCTGAGGTCGCGCGGACCTTAGCTGGTGTCGCCGACCAGGCAAGGCCAGATCTGGCCGTCGAACGGCAGATCTGGCGGTCTTGAGGCCAGATCTGGCCGCGGAATGGCCAGATCTGGCGGTCTTGAGGCCAGATCTAGCCGCCGGAAGGCTGCGACCGCCGGACGCGATCCGCATCCGCGACCTCTGCGACCGATCTGTGGTCGGCTGACGCCAGATCTGGCCCGTCAGGCGGGCTGCGCGCCGGCGGAATTTGATTTCAGACTTTAAAAAAAATAAAAAATAACCAAAGCTAATTCCAAATGTAAATTTTGCCAAACGGTGTTTATGCTAAGTTGCATTTCACGCTAAAATTTACCAAACTATCTAACATTTCCGAAAGCCTCTTTCTCTCAAAGATATTTCAGCATTCTCCCAATGGCATTCTCCAAAAGCCGAACCAAACGGGCCCTTAGTATTTTCTATTCACATTATTGTGTATTTCACTTTCATTTTGATGTTGAAAGGAAATAACTTATATTTGAAGCGTACATATATTATCTACCCAAATTGGGATTACTAAAGGTGCGAATGGTAATGTTTCTGTTCTTTTTTTGTTCCAGGGAACATAAATAAAAAAAAGTGTTTATATTATGGGAAACAATTTTTAAACAAAAGAATGCGTTTGGTAACGTTTGTTCCAGAATAAAAAATGAATAGAAACACGTTTGGTAAATTTTATTCTTTTTTTGTTTCTTTTAATTTTTAAACATTTTTATTTTATTTTTCATTTTTTCCTTTCTTTTTATTTTTTATTTTTTCGGCCAATCCCCAGCCTCCGGCGTATCGGCCGGCCGGGCAGCAGCCTCGCCCAGCCCACCGAAGGGAGGCTTGCCGGCCCTCGGCGAAGCCCGGCCTTACCGGATTTGGGTGAGCCCGAGCTCGCCTAGCCAAGGCGAGGCTCGGCATCGCCGGCGCGAGCGAGACCGAGCCTCGCCTAGGCTGGGTGAGCTCGGGCTCGCCCAGATCTAGTGACGCTACGCAAGATCGCCGACCCTCGACGGCGTCGCCAGCCTTCGACGGCCGGTCGCCGGCCATGGCCGAGGCCGGCGACCGGCGAAAGAAAAAAGAAGAAAAAAAGAAGAAGAGAAGAAGAAGAGAGAGAAGAGAAACGTTGCTTCATTTTTGTTTTTGAAACAAGAAGTAAAAATTTTTTGTTTCTTTTTTCTATTCCTATTTTGTTCCGGGAACAAAAAAACAAAAAAAGAACAGAAACTCAACCAAACGCGTTTCTGTTCTTTTTTTGTTCCTGAACAAAAAAGTGTTCAAGAACAGAAATAAAGAACAAAAACATGCAGGCCCTAAGTTTATGGTATTGGTTAAAATAAGTATGCATAGCCGTTGTTCGATTTACTTAGAAGATATTCTCACATAATTTCTTTCCAAATCTTTTAGGTTTTGTAGCTTGTGATAAGCAAGACAAGAAGCCCTACTGACGATAGTTTTTACTAGTTGTGTTATGGATATGAGTTGAGATAGTTGATTTTGTCTAATGATATTTGTTGGGTTTAGTTGAGTATTGTCTTTGGTGGATTTGGGAACTCTGATTCTATAATATATATATATTGATATCAGGTTTATGTTTGAGGATGCATCCTCCTACTCTTATTGGAGTTGGGCCGTGATGCTTTAACCCAATCAAAAGTCAACGTAGAAGGAGACATCATCAGATAAGAACATCTAAATCATGGGTGTATATTGGGCCTCTAGCGTTGCCATGTCTACCAATATCCGGATCTGTCAAAATTAGCATGGACTATCTGTCGATGACGACAAAGCCACCGGCTCGTTCTTTATCAAAGGTAGAGCCAAATTTGGCTCATCCTTCAATCATTGGGGCCATAGAAGAAGTGGTGTGGCAGTGATATATGCAAAGGTTGCAGAAGACACAAAGAGGATGCACTAGAATAGAGGTGTCAACGGGTCGGCTTGATTTAGGTATGTAACTACGCAACCCAATGAGGTGGGTAGTGTTTGCTGAGGCTAGAGGGTTTAGACAAAGAACAATTCCTAGTAAACTTTTAGTATAGTGAGCATAGCAGGAAGGAACCGAGTTGTGTAAGGAATAGAGGAGAGCATTCCCAAGATCTATATGTGAAAATGGAATTAAACCATAAGAGGTGCCTTTTAACATGATGGAACTGACTTCAATGTTAAATGTGCTCTAGTGGTACCATAATTAGGATAGGTGATCTCCTGGGAAAGTGTCTACCTATACACCAAAGGACAAAATCGTAAGAATCAACATGGGACAAGCCAAAGTGGACAATATCTTGAGTGAGTTAATCTAGAGTTGTAATAAGGTATTAGTTTTTGTTTGGTGACCCGACCCACATAGAACTTGAGTTGAAAAAGAATTCGGGTCGGGTTATCACCCCTAAAAGAAAAAACCTCACTCAACCACCGCCACCTGCCTCCAAGATCTCTGACCATCGCCCAACCCCTTTTGGTGCTACCACAAAGCCTTCCCTCATTTCTCTAGCCTTCATGAAATGAGCAACCGTGCCATCCAATGCTACCTCAATCGACCTCAAGGATTGGCATCATAGAGTTTATGTAGGATTGGTGCAAAATACCTATCTAAGGCACATTTGCTTATGACAAGTACACATATCTTGTCTATTTGGATCTTGTCTAATATGCTAGAGGAATATTGTGCAAGCGGCACAATATAAATTCAAAGTGCATCCCTGGAAAAGGAAAAAAATGAAGTTTCAAATTCTGAAACTAATAGTTGAAGAAGAGTGTCAAATGGGATAAGTACTAGATTCTATATTGGGCCATTTGCCACAAGTTATTCTAAACCCCTCATGATCTACAATTCTTTGTTTATCATATGAGATAAGTACTAGATTCTTCATTTGTGCAATTCACCACAAGTTTTTCAATAGCTATCGTGATTGGCAATTCCCTATTAAAAGAATAATTATGTGAACAAGAATCCAAACTCCAAAGTTAGGCGGTGAAACGAGGCAACATTATTGTTAAATTGATGAGTTCCATACACGTAATGATTGATTGGAACTTAGAGCAAAGAGAAAATGGGTCGAGGCCCTGAACCATTTTTAGGAGATCCGATGCAAACGTTCAAATTACTAAGAGTGGAGAAGAAAACTATTTGTAAGCCTCATTGAGATTACATATGGTACCCTCAGCAAATTCGCGCTATATGTGAAAGAGTTATTTTTGCTAAGATTGATGTTGTTTATGACCTCTTGTTAAATGTAATTTATTCGACCAAAAGAAAAAAAAGTTAAATGTAATTTGGTTTGTCTAGTGGAGAGCGCGATCATGCGATGATGGTTGCATGGAGGAAATGAAATGAGCTTCGCTATCCAAATGAAAGAGTCATTCATTCTTTATATTTTCCCCTTTTTTGTTGTTTAACTAGAATAAAATAAATGGTTAATACCATAAAAAGTTCCAAACTGATATACCGATGACAAATTTAATAAATTAATTTTTTGACCACAAAAAAATCTAAATTAATACATTTGTGGCAAATTTATCTTTGTTAGTTTCCGTTAAATTAGACAAATGTCATGAAAAATCACAAACCAATATATCTATGACAAAAGGAAGGTGAAATCCCAAACCAATACACCCACCAATTGCCACTTGTCACCCTACTCAGCAAATTGATTGTAAAATTTTGCGAAAGCTAACGAAGGGTAAATTTTTCAAATGAGTACTAGTTTGGGGTTTTTCGTTGTCAAGAAATTAGTCCGGGATGAATTTGTCATAGGTGTACTGATTTTGGTTTTCTGTGACATTAACCCGAAAAGAAAGCAATGCACAAAACGTGTGCAAATGGTGTGGTAGCAATTATGGCTAGTTTAATTTGCGAAAATATTTTCTGCTTTTATTGTTAGTGAAAATATGAACAAAATAATTTTGTGCTTTTAGCTTCTATGTTCTCTTGAAAACATATCGTCTTTGACTCATAAAAATAAATGTTCCCAATATATGGGGGAACTTTAATAAGAACGTGATTGATTGTGTTATCCACGAAATGAAAACATTTCAACTGAAATGAAAGTTTCGTAGAACGAGTTTTCCTTTATTTATTTTCCTTCATTTTTCATAGTTTTGCTATATAAAAGGTGCAAATCCTCTCAGAAGCGACTTCTAATTGTTTTCGGTGCGGTCTTTATTAGATAATTAAAGTGGTCTTCTTTACCGAACGTCGAAACAAACCTAAGTAACCAATTCCGTTGGTTAACATTAGCGTAAAAAAAAAAAGTACCAATTTACTTTATTAGAAAAGAATTTTCTTTTAGGACTTAAGATTGCCAAAGAAGGAAAAAATTCTCGGAAGTGTTACCTCACGATGACTTGTCGCATACATGTTAAGGAAAGAAGACCGCTTTAATTAAAGGTTGTGTATAACTTAACTTTACTAACAAAAAGATCGCACAATCTAAGAAAACAAAGAATAATAAAAATTCTGAACAATTATGAGAGTTAGAGATGACGTATTTATTAATTAGAAGCTGGTGGTGATTGACACCTCCTATAAATCCTAGGCTTGTTTGGCGCAAATTGACAATCCAAACACCTTCTTCCCCAATAATATACTTTCAGACCTCCAATTTCCTTTACCTTTCTGGTCCCTGACGTTGCCATTTCTAATGTCCTTGGCCAATCACACTTCTTGGGGCTTGAGCACCTTGAAACTGAACAGCCAGGACAGTGAGCCTCCATTCCCTGACGCACGATCGTGCCTTCTCGTGTCCGCTCGTATTGTGCAGACTTACTCGATTGGTTCTTTACGGAGGCATCATAGGGAACGAGACTGCGAAATCCTCTAGCAAAGACTTTGCCTTTAGCCCTCTTGTTGTCTTCTCAGGGCCAACAAGAAGGGAAACGGCAGAACGGCGAGATGTTGGCTCGAGAAGTCGAAATTTCGTCACCCAATGCGGGGGGGAGCAATGTAGCTTCTTCACCGGGCCACCTGACCCCAGCAAGAAAGATGAAGGATGAGTCCCATAACGGCGAGATGTTGGCTCGAGAAGTCGAAATTTCGTCACCCAATGCGGGGGGGAGCAATGTAGCTTCTTCACCGGGCAACCTGACCCCAGCAAGAAAGATGAAGGATGAGTCCCATATCGGCGAGATGTTGGCTCGAGAACTCGAGATTTCGTCACCCAATGCGGGGGGGAGCAATGTAGCTTCTTCACCGGGCCACCTGACCCCAGCAAGAAAGATGAAGGATGAGTCCCATATCGTGGGTCGTGAAAAGCTTGTGGATGAACTCAAGCTGCAGTTGATCAATAAAGAAAATGACAGAGCCATCCTCAGAGTGATTTGTGTGGTCGGTGACGAAGCCGTTGGGAAGACAGCTCTAGTCAGGAGCGTCTACAACCTAGCAGACATCAAGAATCATTTCAACTGCTGCGCTTGGGTCCGGGTTGGGGTGGAGCCTAACCCAGGTCATCTCATGGTCGACTTGCTCAAGCAGTTGAGGGTCCCAGAATTGCGAGATGTGGATCGTCTGAAGGAAGAAGAGCTGGTCAATGTGCTCCAAGGAATCCTGATGGAGTGCTGTTTTCTGGTAGTCCTGGATGACTTGTGCGATCTCCATATCATGGACAAGCTCATAATGGTGCTAGCGGACTCGAGGAATGGGAGCAGAGTAATCGTCACGACCCGTTACTGCAACATACCCTCTTCCACCGATCCATGGTATTCCAAGCATCTCAAGTTGAGCCCCCTTGACAAAGAACAGAGTGACAGGTTATTGGAAGAAAGCAGCTGGGCTTTCGATGTGGTCAATCCGCCTGTGGAACTCCTCCATCTCAAAGAGAAGATTTTTAGCAAATCAGGCGGTTCTCCCCTAAAGATCCTTCTACTCGGAGGACTTCTATCTGCCACCACATCGGATAGACGCACCGAGCTTGCCAATGGGCTTCCCGATCGTCCCACACTCCAAGATGTTGTGAGTTTGAGTTTGAGTCTTGATGACCTGCAAGACCAATTAAAGCAATGTGCTCAGTACTTGACTCTGTTCCCCAAGGAATCTGAGATTCCCACAAGAAGGCTCTTCAGACTATGGTCTGCTTCAGTGTTGGAGAACGGAGTAAACGGAGTTGATGCAGAGAAATGTTTCAAGATTCTGGTGTCCAGAAACATGGTCCATGTTGCTCGACAGAAATGGGATGGGAGTGCCCGATCGTGCCGCTTGCCTGGGCCGTTGTATGATGTCTTTTATCAGATGGCTAAGAATGAAAGATTCCTCAAGATCTATGACTCTTCTATTCATGAGGAAGGAGAGTTTGACGCCCTGCATATCGCAATACCTAGGCCTATTTTTGGAGAAGGAGAAGCAAAGGTGCAAAAAAATGCACCAGAAGCAGGACGAGAGCATTCAAAAACAAATGCACAAGAAGCAGAGCCACATCAGAGAATGTCCATCAGAGACAATTCCACGCCGTGCAGAATCAAACAATTTTGTTCCTGTGTGTCATTCAACACCATGAAGCTAGGGGCACAAAACAGAGAGATAGAGCTGTTGCTTAAACCGCTGGTGCCAAAGCAGGACTCACCTTCGCTGAGGGTACTTGATCTTGAAGGTGTCTACAAGCCTTCGCTACCGGAGGAGCTTTGCAAAATATTGCTGGAGCTAAAGTACTTGGGACTGAGATGGACTCTTCTTGAATCGCTTCCCAAGTCAGTGATGCAATTGCCTCACCTGAAAACTTTGGACCTGAAGTACACCAACATAAGCGAAGTTCCAGTTTCTATCTGGGAGGCAGTGAATCTGCAACACCTATACATGAACGAGGTGTCCTTCGACAAGTCAATTTATTCTCAATTGGATTTGAAGAAATCCTTAAACTGCAACATCCAAACCATATGGGGTTTATACATAGGAGTTAAGAGTCCCATGTTGAATGCGCTGGGCATGTTGACAGGCCTCAGGAAACTAGCTCTGACGTGTCATCCTTCAGCAGTAAGAGCAGTGACCGAGCAGATCATGCATCTGACGCGGCTCAAATCCCTCAGATTGCGATCGAAGAATACTTTCAGTCAGCCTTCGGTTCTTAAACTGAGCAACATGCAAGAGCATGAGTCTCTTTCAAACTTGTACTTGCTCGGAGATTTGCCCACGCAAAGTTTCTCGGATTTGCTCATTCCCAGGTGCCTGGAAGTCCTAACCTTGTCCATGTCGGAACTAGAACAAAATTCAATGGAAGTCATAGGGAAGCTGGAAAAGTTGACCACTCTGAGGTTATTTGGGTACTCATACCGCGACCAGAAATGGGACGTCTTGGAAGGAACTTTTCGCCGTCTCCGTGTCTTGAAACTGTGGAAGCTGGAGGAGCTGGAGGAGCTGGCTATACAGGCAAATGCAATGCCGATTCTCAAAGACTTGGAAATTAAGGACTGCAAGAAGCTGGAGAAGATGGACGGACTGGGGCGGATCAACAAATTGGAAGGAATCACATTGGTTAAAGTGCAGCGTAAACTTGAGCAAAGTATCAGAAATATGTGCCCATCATGTGTGGGTATCATAGTGAAGGAATCGGAAAAAGTTTGCCGCAGGTAGGTCTCTTTCTTCCTTTGCTTTACATAACTGTAATCACTTTAGCAGCCATCCACAGGGAAAATCTCTTGACTATGCGAATAATAATTTGCTTGATTTAACTCCCAGTACTTTGTTGCATTATGTAGAATCTAGAAAGGTGCTTCTTTTCTAGCTATGCGGTGATCTGTTTTTGCTCAGAAAAGAAGGGGGGTATTAATCACTGACTTTCATACATGTTCAAATAACAAATAGTCGTGGTATGTGTGTGTGAATGTCAGATTTCACCTCATAGAAGATGGTTAAGCTTTTATTAGTGTTAGTGGCGATGGAATTGTGTTTATCAATGCTCATCGTGATTATAAGTTTGTGTTCTCGATCATGAACAGAATGATATAGAGACGAGGAATCAGATGGAGGACAAAGCAGAAGAGGAGGAGACTGAAGACTGAAGACGGAGAAGAAGAAGAGATATAAGTCTTTTTTGAGCATTCTTTATGAGAAGCATGATGAATATTTTGCTAGGGTATCAAGTTAGGAGTGACCGACCAAAAAAAAAAAAAAAAAAGGTTAGGAGTGACATGAAGAAAAAGAGGAAGGAAATAAAAGTCTAACTTCCCATTTTGCTTGGGTGTGCTTTGTATTGAACGTTTGTTAATCAATAAAGGAAATACATTGGTGATGTTATTTTCAAGAAGGGAAAAAGCCACAAAAAACTTCAAACTATGTCTACCGTGACATATTTACCCTAAATTATTATCTTTTTTATGACGTAAAAAATCTCAAACTATGTCTACTATGACACATTTACTTTAATTTTTTTCTTGTGACATAAAAGACCTCATATTTATACCTACGTGACACATTTGGCCTCCATCAAGGTTCTGTCAAATGATTTTTTAGTCAAGGCAATGTTGTTTTGATTTCACTTAAATGTTATGATTAAGCGCACAAACACAATGAAATAGAGAGCAAATGAAAGAAAGAGAAATTGAGACGCGAGATTTTATCCTAGTTCATCCTTAAATTAGGGCTACATACACTAATCAGGCGTGTCATCATCACCAATGTCGCTTGCCATGCGTTTGATGTCGCTGGCACATGCCATTGTCGCTCTCCTTGCCTCTCTCCGTCTCTGTCATTGTGTGTTGTCGAGAAAGTATTTTTGTGACAGATACATAATGTGTCACTATTTTGTGGTGGAACCAACCAATCACAGTGAAGCATTTACACATAGGTTGCTAAGCAAGATGTAATTAACAACACAAATAATAATTAGTTGGTTATACCATATCATCACCATCACATTGTGTACACGTCAAATAATATAGAGAGATAATTAGTATGAGTAGCAAAAAGAATCACCCGAACCGAACAAAATTTTTTAGGTCTTCTTTTGTACCAAATAACACAAATTGCATATCATTTTCCATCATTTTCCTTTTAATTTTGAGCCAAGTCCGTTTCCAGGTTAGCATTTGTCAACTTCTGGCTTGGAATAATTCTTCAAGATGATCTCTCGATGAACTCGTTCCTCGCCTGTGTGTACCAATCTTATGCATCTGCAATCTGCTTTCGGTGAAGGTGTAAAATTGACCGGGTCAAAAGAGTGGGCAAAAGAATAATTAAAAAAAAAAAAAGACTGGTCAACAAGGAGGGAAAAAGAAAAACACAGAAGGAAAAGTGCTCAATTTAGTTATAAATCACGAATGAATAGAAAAGGAAAGGAGAAGAACAAAGGGATAAAAAAAAAAAAAGAGGGAAACTTGCGTGTAGAGACCTTGGCAATCTAGATTAACTTCGTTTTACGATGCTCGGTAAGGATTTGAGCCTTTTGTTCATCAAACTAGAGTAATTTTATGAGTTAGGGCACAAACTCGAAGTTAGGTAAAATTTGAACCATGAGGTTTGATTTAGGAGTTGTTAAGCTGTGGGATTACAAGGAAATGATAATTTAGGGCGTTATGGAACCATGGGTCTGATGGAAATCAATTTAGAGTAATGGTATAGTAGAAGCGAAATTCTAAAGTTTAGCACTCAAACTTTGCGTTGCAGACAACTTTACATAATCACTTTGGGCAATTGCTTCGTGGGCGTATGGGAGCCGCTTGTTAGCAATTAAAGTTAGTTTAGTCAACTCATAGTTGAGGTAACGTTTTATTGGATTTTGATGTTATTTCTTGCTTCTTTAATAGGATTGTGTATTCGTCGGTTCGAGTGACTTTTGTTATTTGGTTTTAGGCTTTCCCAGTAAGTGGTGTTATTTCTTTTCTAATTTATGAACTCATATTTTGAAAGTAATTTGGATTAGATATAATATGAGTTCTGAAGTTGCATTTTTATTGCATAAAAATCTAGATAAAGCATTTAGTACTCCTCGATTATTTATAAATGTTTTAAAAAAATGTTATTAAGCGCATTGTGATTGTGTATATACATATAATCTGAAACGAATTGAGAAATGCTTTATTAAAGGTATTCTTAAAGGACAAGCTGAGCTATGAAATGTTATCTATTTAGTTTGTAATATATTCTATTGGGGCCAATCACCGCAAGTTATTCTAAACCTCCTGCGATCGTCTATTCCTTATGTGTTATATGAGATAAGTACTTAATTCTCCATTGGGACCAACAGCCACAAGTTATTCTAACCTCTCACAATTGGCAATTCTCTTAGGTGTCATGTGAGATATGTACTAGATTCTCCATTGGAGCCATTCACCACTATTTATTCCAAATCTCTCGCAATACTATACAAACCATTGAGGCAATTCACCACAAGTTATTCTAAACCTCTCGGGATTGGCAATTCCTTGTTTGTCATATGAAATAAGTACTAGTATCTACATTGGAGCTATTCACCACAAGTTATTCTCTTGCGATTGGCAATTCCTTACGTCTCATATAAGATAATTACTATATTCTCCATTGGGGCCAATCATCGCAAGTTATTCTAAACCTCTTGCGATTGTCTGTTCCTTGTGTGTCATATAAGAAAAGTACTTAATTCTCCATTGGAAGCAATAGACATAAATTATTCTAAATCTCTCGTGATCGACAATTCCTTAAGTATTATGTGAGATAAGTACGTTGCGCCAATTGTGACAAGTTATTCTAGATCTCTCACAATCGGCAATTCCTTTAGGTGTCATGTGAGATAAGTACTAGATTCTCTATTGGGGCCAATCGTCAAAAGTTATTCTAAACCTCTCATGTTAATTGCTTGTGTGTCTTATGAGATAAGCTCTACATCTCCATTGGGGCCAATTTCCACAAGTTATTCTAAACCTCTTGTGATTGGCAATTCCTTGTGTGTCATGAGATAAGTACTAGATTCTTAATTGGGGCCATATGCCGCAAGTTTCTAAACCTCTTGTGATCGGTAATTCCTTGTGTGTGATATGAGACAAGTACTAGATTCTCCACTGAGGCCATTTGCCACAAGTTATTCTAAACCTCTCGTAATCGGCAATTCCTTGTGCATGATATGAGATAATTACTAGATTCTCCATTGGGGCCTTTCGCCACAAGTTATTCTAAACCTCTCGTGATCGGCAATTCCTTGTGTGTCATATGAGATACGTACTAGATTCTCCCTTGGGGACATTCTTTACAAGTTATTCTAAACCTTTTATGATCAACAATTCCTTGTGAAAATAATATTTGTGGGAACCATAATCCAAACTCCAAAGTTCGATGGTCAAATGAGATAGTTTATGTGTTAAATTGACGATGTCCACTTATGCAATGTTTGATTGAAAATTGGAGCAAAGAGAAAATGGCTCGAGAATCTAAACCCATATTTTGGGATATCCGATGCAAAAGGTGAAATTGCTACATTTGGAGAAGAAAACATATACATAACACAATGAAATTACATATTTGTTCGGCGTGGGTACTTTCTGCAAATTCACCATATATAGAAAAAGTTACATAAAGTGATACGGTTACTAATTTAATTCAAAAGTTATCGATTTTGTCAATGTAGTATTAAACCTTTAAGTGAAATTTCAATATAGCCTTTGCTGTCAATTTTCCCCTAAAAATGCTAACGTGGTGATCTAATTATCCCGAATAGTTTTATGTGGCATGGCTAGCAGTCTGACAAAATTATTTTTACGATTTTAAGTAATTTGACGAATTCTCCTTATTCCTAGCCATCTTTATATTTCTCTTCTTTTCTTTTTTCCCCTATTTGTTCATCTTTTTCTTAATTTGAGCCAAACTGTTCATTGGCTTCTAAATCAAAGCTTTCTTAGCATGAGCCCATCACGAGTCAAAACCTCCCAATGAGCCCAAGCATGTGGAAATTAACTAACGAGGCATCTTATTAGAAGTTCAATCCAAAAATTTAAGCATATGGAGGGAGATCACATATTTAGAAATAACATATAAACCTTGGGTTATTTCAACACTCTTGTTTTCTTGATCTAAAACGCAACCGAATTTGCCATGCACCATCATCTCTTTAATGCTCAGCGTGATTTTTCTTTTTTTCTTTTAAGTCTCCACTCACGATCTCACAGCTCCATACCCAGACTCTCCTTTTTCACTCACCACTCCCATCGCATTCATGTTCGCACCATGATTGCTTAGCTAGAAAGTTGCACAGACAAGGCCATCAAAGCCCAGTTGTGTCTATTTCCTTACAAAAGTTCAAAAATTATGAAAATGGAACCTCAATGACTTAAAAGCCTCACACGTGGAATAAAGCTGGTATTGCATGGTTTATAGATCATGTGGATGGAGTCTATTTGGTCCGTTGATCATGTTGGTCCCACGGTGAATATGAAGAGCTGCTCCCATATTTTATTCTATTTTTTTTTTGGTCGGAAGAGCTGCTCGCATATGGTCAGCCCGTTAATAAGCGCTTAATCTGTTTAATGCGGTTAAAGAAGACGTGAGGGTAAATCGATCAAGAGAAGCCTTGTGATGTAAATGTATGGACACTTGCACTATACGATTCATGTGATACATGATGAGACGTCAATCATTTTCTAACTGCCCTCGTCATCTGTTCGTGCTTCAAGATTATGAGAAAAAGAGACCAATCGGTTGGATGAATCACTTGCGTCAGCATGCGACAGCAAGCAAAGCAAAGAGGAGCTTGCTGTGGTTTACTTGTCAAGTTGCCGAATATAAAACCCTCCAATTATAAAAAGGAAGATAGAACAGAGTCTTTCCTTTGATCCCTCTTTTTTCCTTCCGTCCATAGCAAGCAAAGCATTCGATGGCTCCCTGATTCCTGAACTAACTTGTATAACTCAAAGAATTCAATGTTCCTACCCGAAATAAAGCACATCACGAAACCAGTAAATGAGATTTTTCTCATCTTTTCTTGTCCTCTTTGTGTGTGTAATTGCAATGAACTTATTGATATGTACTGCGACAGTTACTCCAATTCCTTAACAGAAAATGGATGCAGTAGCAGCAACAAAAGGTGATTCAACCTCAGCTGATGGGGAAACTAATGGCGGAAGCAGAGGAAAGGAGGGAGGACCTTCTCTCAACAGTTTAGCCATCATGAGAAAAGCAACCACACCAACCCACATTCCGTCCATCGACGTCAAGCATTGGCGTCACATCGTATATGAAGGAGTGCTCTTGGAAAACAACACACAGGCAAAGTCTCATTTCCCTTTCAACTCCATCTATCCATCCATCAGTAATATGTGGTCAGGTCAGTCTATTGATCACATAGGATCTCGAAGGACCTTTTACGCAATAAATTAAATCATTCCAGGGACAAATTAAGTTCCCTGCACACATTCCAAATGGAAATACGGGTAAGCAATAATTTGAATAATGATATCAAAGGCAACGATTTTGTTTAATTATACAGTTTCCTTTCTTTAACTTGGAAAGGCACGTCCCACACATGTGTAATGATAACAATACTCTTGCCATCAGCAATGGTGATTATCTAGGAAAAAAAATTCACCTCACTGTGGATTTAACAGAAATTTTGGGTCGACAAGAAGCTCCACAAGAACTGCTTCCTGGTGCTTCCCAAGCCATCTGACAGCGAGTGGGTCATAGATAAACGTCACTGGACGTGGATCCCCGTGAAAGAAAAGTGGTACCTCTTTCACCAATTGAATCTATTTCGATGAAATTAGTACGCTAACTGATGTGGCATAACGGTTAAAGCTGAATGTTACATCTGGTTCACGTTCGTCAAATCGCAATTTTCTAATTACTAAAATTCTTTAAGTTCAGTTTTGGTGGCCTTGTCGACATAAGCGTCCCCGATTTAAAGAAGTTGTCTTGGCTAGAAGTGGAAGGAAAATTCAAAACAAGCGCGCTCTCTCCCAAAACAGAGCATGAGGTCGCATTCGTGGTCAAGCTCAAGAGAAATAATTACTACCCATGGCCTCTCCCCGTGAACCTCGAGCTTGACGTGCCAAACAGGCCCAAACAGATTCGCATGGAGAATCTGGACGGGAAACCGAAGGAGAAATGGTTAAAGCTCCGTGCTGGAGAGTTCGGGATGGGCCCGGAGACCGTGGGGACGATTGTTTTCACCCTCCACGAGACGTGCCAAATTTATAAGTCGGGCCTCATCCTCAAGGGCGTTAGTATTCATCCCAAAGCCTAAGCAAAGCATAACCAGTTTGTTACCGTGGAGCTCCAGTTCTTGCAGCTAGATCACATTATCCTTCGTTATAAAAGGGACTTTTATATTCATTCAATCGATGCCGCGTGAACCCAATGAGAAAAATCATATCCTTCAGAGCTTCAGCTCGTATGTTACCTTATAGAACTCCGGTCTATTGTGAAGTCGAACTGGCAGATTCATAAATGGGATGGCTTCTTTTGTTGCCGGGCAGCGATACTAATTATGTTGTCTGGACAGGTGGCGTATGTTGATGTCATCTTTCGGTACTTCCAGTGTCAATCTAACCAAAACCATCGCATGTTATATGAAAGCCCCTTACCATAATCCAACTCTTGAAAAGAGGTGTCAGAAGGAACCGCATGAAGGGAAATTCAAACCGACCCAACCCGAACCAAAAGTTTCGGCAAATCTATTTAACCGAGAAAAGAATGAAATAGATTAAAACAAGCCACTTAACAAAATATATATATAACAAAAATCGAACAAGATAGATGCAAAGGTTCTTAACCAATAAAGTATTGCTATTTTAATATTATAACTCATTTTATCCGAATAATCAATACTGTACGTCAAAAAAGTTATATTGATAGAGAAATTCTTTTAATTTATTATAAGAAAATGAATACAAACACTGTTCATGAGCTAAAATTTTTGCAACATGAATTTATCTTTCTTTTCTATAATTCAAATATTTGAGATTAAAATTAAAAAATAAAGAGAAAATATATTTACATGTTTCTTTGAATACTGCATTTTTATTTAAAAAATTAAAAATTATAAAAAAAAGATTAAATTGTAATATATCAATGTTGACACTTATATTTTGACTAATAATTTAGTAACTAATGGCATAGAAAATTAGGGATTAATTTTTAACCCGTAATAAAAAAAATATTAGAATTAAATTGCATAACATATAGTTTTGCATTTATTATATAGTTTAATTTATTGCACTAAATTGGGTTAGTGGTGGATGATTTTAAGCTTTAAAATTCGAAAAATGGGGCGCATGAAGTGGAGCGAAATTTGGCCTGGCCAAGGGAGCATGGTTGCCGAAATTTACATGGAGAGCGGGCCAAATTTGAGCTTAATTTATTCTAATTTCAGCCCATGAGAATTAATTAATAATAGGTCTTAAGGTAATTCAGCTTATCATCTTAATAAGGCCTATAATAAGCCCATGAAATTGAGGTTAAGCCTAGGTCTACATTGTAAATACACATTTATTGTCACGCCCCGATCCTCAAGTGTGTGCCTATCCCTTGGTGGTCAATTAACTGGTGACGTCCCAGGACACATCGTCGACCCATTCATTTTAATGCGCATGCGGAAGTGAATAAATAAATCCCTTGGCAACACAAAAATGTGATAGAAAAGTAGGACAACAATTTCACAACTAAAACACACATTTATACACAACCAACCAGTTTATATATAATACTAGTCTATACACAAAAGTCTACTCAAGCAGAAAGTCTACAAGTCCTCTGGGCGTTTGAGCCCCCAACAGAAAACCCTGAGCTCTCCTGGGAACTTAGGTCCACCACTGCACCACCAGGAAGGTCAATTGTACTCTCACCAAAAGCAATTTCTAATATTGACACCGGGACCTCAGAATCCTGTAGAGGACCTTCTCTAGGTCCATTTCGCCTGCGACGATATCACACTCTAAATTGATGGGGTACCCTCCGTGGTAGACCCGCATCGACCTAGACAATAGTCCTCATGAGTAACCCAGGCTCCTTAGCTCCTAGGAAAAGGAATCTGGGTGACCTGTTCAATGACCCTCTTGGGCTGGCCAAAACGTTCCAGAGGAACTACCATATAAGGACTTGAAAAAGTTGAGCCCACGATAAGATGAGACAATGTCTTAGCAAGTTCACTCCCTAAACTCCGACTAGGAAGGAAATACACCAAAAGGCAATCAATGCACACACAAGATAGAAGACTTAACTTGCCTTAGTTCCTTCCTGCATGTCAATACAATTCATATACTCAACCAATCAATTCAATTCAAACCATTGATCAATCGATCCACTCAATTTGATACAATCAATACCATCTATCGATCCAATTGATACAATCATTGCTCACACAAGCTAAAATAGATGGTAATAGCTCGCACAAGCTGATATATATATATATATATATATAGATGGTCATAGCTATCACAAGCTGATATAAATAGTCATAGCTCTCACAAGTTGATATATATTATAACTCACCCAAGCTAATATATATTATAGCTTACCTAAGCTGATAAAGTATAATGCTCTCACAAGCTGACATATCAAGGCTCATATAGGCCGATATCGTATATTGCTCTCATAAGCTGACGAATCACCTTTTTAAAAAGAATACTCGATCAAAATAATCGTATGTAGGTACACGGTCGGCCTAAGCCAAAAATGCAATATCTTTCTTTTCAAAAATCCCACTATATAATATAGTGCTTAAAAACATTTTTGGCATTAAAAACCAACGCCCTAGTATTTTCTAATTAAATACCGAAATTACACAATTTTGGAATAAATACCCAAAATTACAATTATCACTCAATTTGCACAATTTAACACTCAACTAAATAAACCAAGCACACCATTGCAATCAGCACGAAATTCCCGTCACCAACTATCCCGGTATAATTTCCAAAATATAATAAATAATAAAATAAATACCAAAAATAATTAAATAAATACAGTTAATTATCAAAAATAGAAAATTAGGCCGGAAATGACTAATTAAACACTGAAACAAGCCTGGAAAATTTCCAAACCTATCTAGATAAATAGTACAACTTATCTAGTCCCTAATTAAGCCGTTCTAACCACCTAAAATGCAAAATCGAATAATTAAATCGTTAATCTATTCTAACTAACCACCTAAACCATACTTAGCCTAAACTAATCAACCCATAGGCATAATTAACTCCCTAAGTAGAGTTTAGCAAGTAAACTCATCGGTTTTGCAATCCGATGAGTCCATGATGATGGCGAACGCGAAGACGGGCAACAAACCTACTAGTGGCGACACTCGACAAGGCCCGGAAGAGGTCTAAGACAAGCCCAATAGCTCACAGTTGGGCTAAGGGCTCGGCTTCTGCTCCTTGGGTCAAGAGAGCTAGAATGGCGATGGGAAAGGTTGAAAGGGCGAGGATGGGTGGACAGGGCTATAGCGAGCGAGTAGGGGCGACGACGGCTGCTAGACAGTGGCTTGGGCAGCTCAGGGAATGGTGAGGTGGCTCAAGACAAGTGGAATGGGTGCGCGGGACGTGCAGAGTAGCGCGCTAGTGGGGCAGCAGCGACGGGCTCGAGCGGCGATCCGGTAGCTTGGTGGGCGTGCGACGGGCTAGGGGGGAGCTTGGCTAGTTTCTTTGCAACTTTAGAGCTTCAAAAGTGGCAACCATGGAGAAAGGTGACCTGCTAAAGAAGAAGGAGACAGCTGAAGACTTGGAGGGTCCCTCTTGCCTATAAAGTCCACCTTTTTATCTCTTTGGTCTCTAGGCAAGGCCCCACCAGCCTTGGCTGTCTTCCATGGCCCTTTGGCAGCCCTCAATCTTCCCTAGCAAGCCAACGAAGTGGTTCAAATGTTCCCCCTCCCATGGCCTACGAATTTTGTAACATTTTCCCCAAAATTGAACCCAATTCCTCTCCAACTAAGCCTAATTCGGTCCCCATCAATCCAACCAAGATGTCCTCAACCAAATTAACAATTTTCCTTGCCAATAGAACCAACTTGAATCCCAAAAAACGTGACAAAAAATGGCGCTCTAATTTTTCCAATAAAAAAAAGGCCTTACTTTGAAATTTCGCCAAAAAATCTTGGTTTGCAAAAAAATCTTTGAAGGATGAGTCAACGGTCCTAAAGTGAATCTTGACATGAAAGAACTTTCAATTTCTGAAATTGGGTTTAAATTCGCGGTTAATTTTAATCTAGCGAGATTTTAGTGTAACCTAACATACCGGATAGCTTTTAGGAATTTTTGGTGCAATTGATCATGATCGATCATTTTCGAGCCACAACATACATTTTTGACATATTCGCAACTCTTGGTTGTTGTGAAAATCTCAGGATTTTAAATACGGGCACATGGTACCAAAACGACATAAAAAAATTGGTCTAATGGCCTTCGACGAGAATTTTGCAATAAGGTGGAATCACCCATACTTTAATCACAAATCTCAATCGAATCAACCTATCTCTGATCTCCGATCGTTTTTTTTAACTATGTCGTAATAACCCTTACAAATTAGCACGGTCGAGCAGTCGATTCCTGGTCGAATTCTCAAGTCTATTGCATTAAAATCCCTTAATAACCTCACCAGATATACTAGTTATCTCATGAATGATCAGCTCAGAGAATAGAACTATAGGTGTATCGATGAAAGCCCAATTCATTCAATTGAAAATAGAACCTGAAATTCAGGATGTCACATTTATGCCTCATAATTCAAGGTTGGTAATGTTAACATCTAATTTTTAGCCGACGGATCATCAAAGGTAAAAAAAATTGAGATTTAAGTTTCGATCACGACATAGCTCATCTCTTGGCAAAATAAAATGTCGTTTTTCATTTCTTATTCTTGTACTTTTGTCGTTCTAAAACAATTTCCAAGTCATTTTCAAGGAAAACCCAAAAAGTCAATTTGACTTTCGAGTTGACCTTTGGTGAATCCTTTGATTAAAAAGCCTTGGGTTAAAAAATGACTGTTTGCCCAAAAATATGACATTTAACTTTTAATTTCACTATTGTCAAATCAATTTCTAAAAAATTCAAAGATTTGATCAAGAAATCAAGAGTTGACTTTTGATCAAACCTTTGACCAAAAAATTTGAAATAATCAAAAATTCTAAAATATATTTCTTTTAATGTCAAATTGACTTTTGTGTTGAAAATTTCATAAAAATCGATTAAGAATAATGTTTTCCAAATTTTTCAGTTTTAGATTCTAAATCAACCAAAAAAACAAATTATTTTCATGGTAGTCATAATTTAGGGACTATTTTAAATTTTATAGTGCATTCAATTTTGCAAATTATGTGGCGACCCTGGCCATGACGACCCTTAACCCTTAGGGTCCACCACTCCCTTTTCATAGTTCTTGTGCTTGTTTCATTGCGGAAGCGAGTATCTAACTCTATCTTAACTTAAAATGATGCACACGATATATAAACCATGCACTTTTAATTATTTATAATTTTCATATGACACCAGTTGTTACATATAGGCCAAAAAGTTCCTATTTTTGGCTAAACCAAAATTTGTCCGACTATCCTACGGTCTATCTACATTGTCATCTTGGTATCACGTCCTAGCGTCCAAAAATGATGCCTCCTCCTCAGGTCCTCCTCCTACTCGACCCCACTCAAGCTATTGTCCTCCTCATCCAGCAACGTAGCGGCCCCACCATACGCCCGTTGACTTAGGCATACAGGATGATAAACCCCATTAATATAAGGCCCTTGGTGAGATCGACATCCACGGTGTGACGCCCCCTGATGGCCCCCGATCCATTAGGGTCACCACATCACTTCCTTTTTCTTATCCTAGATGTCCTTTACTCTAATACCAAAGGATTTCGACAAATCTGTGAGTTTGGGAGTCTATACATTTTTCATTGGTCCATGTGCAATAATACGGCAAAAGCATATCCAATAACTCCCTTTCCTATACTCAAAAACGATGCACACCAAATACACACATAGATAATAACCAAGCACTTTTTATTTACATAAACTAGATGGACATCGTTAGTCGGTACACCAAAATGCCACAGTTTCCTATATCCGGCTATACTTCAAAAGTTAACGGACATTTCCAATAGCTATATACATAGAGTCCATCATTTAGTGCCAGTGTCCAAAAATTTTCGTTTCTGTCCTAACCATCCTTAATCACTCCACACCACTTGATCCCCCATCATCGTCGTCTTCTGGTGGCTGTGGCAATGGCCCCAGAGTACGCCCATTCCTGTAGACGTACAGGATGACATACTCCTAACGCACCGAACCTGAGGGAAGACCGGTGTCGATCATCACGATCACCCTCACTCGAACGAACGTCAGTCCCAGCATATCAGGATCCTCATGCTTTGATTGCTCCAATTGTAAGTCGATAGGAATCCCGTAGAATGTACTAGGAGGTGTGGGCAGCAAAGGCATCTTTCTTAGTATGAAATATGTTAGTCCCATAAGGGGTGAGTTCAACCACTTAACAGTTAAAGATCTACTAAAGTATATTATGTAGAACGATCACCATATGATTTCATGCAAAATACACAAAACACATAACTAGAAGAATAGGTATACATTAAATCAATAGAACTTTTCAAAGCAATGGCATAACTCAACAGAACAATCAAACTTTAGTCCTGCTTTCAATTAAATTAATCAGGCTTTTAATCGACGCACCTATATGGCTGTTTTCAGAGCTAATCACTTTCGAGGTAACTAGCCTATCTGGGAAAACCATTTAAGGAATATTCATGCAATAGACTTGAAAATTTGACTAGTAATCGGCTATCCGACCGTACTCATCTGCCGAGGCTATTACGGCACAGTTAAAAATTGATCAAGAATCAAAGATAGGTTAGTTCGACTGAGATGTGTGGTTAAACGTGGGTGATTCCACAAAATTACAAAATTCTCGTTGACTAGCACTAGACTGATTTTTCTGTCTTTTTGGTACCTTGTGTCTGTATTTGAAATCTCGAGATTTTCACGACCATCAAGAGTTACCAATGTGTCGAATGGGTTCATTGTGACTCGAAGAAAATTGACCATGGGTCATTTGTAATAAAAAATTTTGAAAACTATCCGGTAACCTAAGTCACGCTAAAATCGTGCCATAGTGAAATTAACAGTGAATTTGAATCCGATTTAAAAAATTGGAAGTTCTATCATGTCACAAGTCATTTTAGGAACATCGACTCAGTCTTCAAAGATTTTTCTACAAACCGAGACTTTTCAGGAAAAAGTCGAGGTAGGGTCGTTTTTGTCCAAAAAATTCAGTGGACCATTTTTTATCACACAATTGGGATGCAAGTAAGTTCAATTGGCAAGGAAAAATACCAATTTGATTGTTGTTATGTTGGTTGAATTTTTTAGGGCCATTTGGTGTTGATTCAAGAAGTAATGGAAGTCCAATGGAAGGGAAATGTGTACAAATTCATATGCCCCATGGACCTAACCTTTAGACCCCCTAAAATGTTTCTAGAAGGGGTGTTTTGGTTTGGTTTGGATTGTGCAGGCTAGCTAGGCAAGGAGGGGCCGATCAAGGGCACAAGAGAGGATAAGTGAAGACCAAAACCGGTCCCACCAGCCTAAACTTGTCCCCCTCTCCCTCTTGCACATGTCGAAGGATTTCCTCCTCCTTTCCCCTATTTAGTTGAAGCTTCAGCAAACCAGGACCGTTGAGTTGTAGCCCCTTCACCATTGCAATAGCCCCACCAGGTTGCCGAGTCGCCACCACACGTCGTTGCTACCATCACACACCTCGCCTACTTGTGTGCTAGCCCCACGCCTTCCAGCCCTCCATTCCACTTCATCCATTAGCTCAGGACACCCTCCGAGCCAGTCGTAGCTCCCCCGCCGTTGCCAAAGTCACTTCGCCACTTGCCTGCCGCCGTGAAGAGCTATTGTAACCTCCACCAATCTTCCTTGCCAGTCTTCGCCTCAGCCGACCCACCATCCAGCTCTTTTAGCCATTAAACAAAGTCGAAGCTTGTGGGTCTTGCAGTCACTGTTCAACTCGTTTTCAGGTTATTCTCAACCCTGAAAGGCGGTCTTGCTTTGGAGTTTCTCGTCCCCCGCCGCGTACCCATTGTTTTGATCCGAGTGGATGATTAAACAAGTGAGTTTAACTCATTAATCTTTGCTTAGTAAGTTAATGACATTTAAGGGTTGATTAGTTAAGACTAAGTATGGATTAGGTGGATAGTTAGATTAGATTAACAATTTAATTAGTTGTTGTTGCATGTTAGGTGGTTAGTTTAGTGTAATTAGGGCCTAGACAAGCTCTAGTATTTATCTAGAGTGATTTAGAAATTTTCCAGATATGTCTCGGCTTTTAATTAGGCTTTACGGGCCTAAGTCCTATTTTCTGGCATTTATTAATTATTTTCCATAATTTTTTAATTATTTATTTATTTATTTTCCAAAAATTAGACCGGAATAGCCGGTGACCGGAATTTTTATGCTGATTGTATTGGTATGATATGTTTATTTAATTGAGTTATATTTTGTGTTGTTTGTGAATGATTGTGATTTTGGGAATTTATTCCTAAATTTATTTAATTTCAGTAATTAATTAGAAAATCACCATGCGTCGGCGCCAAAAATGAATTTGTGGACTGTTGAAATTAGTGGGATTTTCAAGTGAGAAAATATCGTATTTTGGCTAAGGCCGATCGTATACCCCCACACGAGTATTTTTATTGGATATGATAAAAACAGTGAAATTGTTAAATGATCAAGAAGGTATATCATACGAACCGGACTCTGGCCAGGCAACTTCTGGTGAGCATAATAATATACTATAAAGTATTTGTGGCAACTTCTGGCGAGCATAATAGTATACTATAAAGTATTTGCGACAGCTTCTGGCAAGCATAATAGTATACTATAAAGTATTTGCGGCATCTTCTTATGAGCATAATAGTATATGATAAAGTATTTGTGGTAGCTTATGGTGAGCATAATAGTATACTACATTAATATTTGAGGCAGCTTATGGTGAGCTATACTATCTATTATAAGCTTAATGTAAGTAGTCTCGATTATGATCGGACTTTATAGATATTATCGATAAAGATGACCAGGGAATAGTCTCGATGACATGTAATCGACTGAGTCGATTGATCGATGGTTCGATTTGAGTGGTTGAAGTGATTAGGTGGTTATCTGAACTATATTGACTTGTAGGAGGAGACTGAGGCCAAGTAGGAGGGTCCGGGGTAGGGTTAGTTAGGTAGTCCTTTTTGGGGCCTTGACTTTTGTATATAACTTTGTAGAGCTAACCTGTTTGTTTATAAAAGTGTCTTCGTGAAATTTGGTTGTCTTGCTTTTCTATCCCATGTTTGTTGTTGTATGGGGATTGTTTATTTCACTTCCGCATGTGCATGGATCGATTTGCGTTGGCGATATGTCTTGGGAACGTTGCAATTTTATCGATCACCGAGGGATGTGCACACGCTCAAGGTTCGGGGCGTGATAGGGGGGAGGAGTCCTTGGCTAGTTTATAAAGCTTGGATTATCTACTTTGTGTAACACATTTTAAAGCCGTGAGGGCTGAAGGGCTAAAGCAAACAATATTACATAGTGGTAGCCCCTGGGTCCTTACATTAATAGCGGCTTGTGTTTGTGGTCTCGATAGAGATTGTTGTTGGTAATGAAAAAATGTAGCGATAGGTTGTACACTTGAGCAACTTGACGGAAGAAGAAGAGAAGGGAAACCAGGAAAAAGTAGAAGAAGAACAAACAACAACATGCACAAGATCAGAATACATCTTAGCCATGTTCTGATCATGCGAAAGTCTTTACTTACTAATCTCAACTCTCTTAAGTTGCAAACTAAGTTACGTACACGGCTATAACTTAAATACTCTGACTGAATTTTCAAAAGAAACAGTGGAAGATGGAGTGAAACAACAAAAAAGTGAAGACTTTACTAATTTCATTTGTCAAACAATTCAACCGATCGAACTCTGAAAAAATGAAGAGAGATAAAATCAAGGAGAGGAAGTCAAAAAGAGTAACGGTCGAATGTTGGGATTTTTTGGAACTCGTATTGATTTTTCAGTCGCAACTAATTTCCATACTCCAATTTTAGGTCGAATCTTGTCTTCTATTGTGCGGGAGAGTGCTTGAATATTATATATCTAAGGTTGCTAGTTCGATTAGCATCATGAATGAACGGTTACTAATGAAGAGCTAAACAATTTGATTTTGAGCATCAAGAAAAAAAAGATACAAATGAGATTAATTAAGTTGTTTATTCTTTTTGAATATTATATGATTTGATCTGAAAACAGGCTTTCTGGTCATTTTTTATGCCAAGTTTTCAAGTTCTGACTTTCGCCACGTTATTCAGCTTTCATGAACCACCGCAACGAGGACGAACTATTTATTGAGCCACTTCATCCATATGTTGAAATTTCTGTGCAATATTTGAGGAGAATCAAGAGATGAATATCTTTGTCATTACTATTACAGGCAAAAGCTCGTACACATTGCGTGTGCAGAAAATTAACATTTAAAAGATATTGCAAAATCTTTTTCACATGTCGGGTTTTACCCCCATAGAACATAGTTAAGCTTTTATAGATTTAGCAGTGACGAAATTGTGAGTATCATGGAAGGAAGTTTGTGTTCTCGATAATGAATATAATGAAAATAAAGAGGAGCAATCAAATGAAGAACACAGCAGAAGAAGAGATGAGGAAGATGACTATAGCGAAGACCTGAACTCCGTTTTGAGGAAGATGATGATGACTTCGATTGTTGTGAACAAGATGATTATGATTGTGAGAGACATAAGTCTTTATGAGAAGTCTACGAGAAGTATGATGGATATTCTGCGAGGTAATTCAAGTTAGGAATGACGTGAAGAAGAGAAAAAGGAGGAAAAAAGATTCTAATTCCCCACTTTACTTTGGCGTGGGTTGGAAGAAATCCTTCTGTGGTGATGCTATTTCAACGAATTAATGTAGGGCACTCAGGTTATGTAAACATAATCATTGTGGCCTGTGTGTCTGTTGCATGTCGTCACCACTTGCACTCACTATGCCTTGACGTCACAGTTACGTGCCATTGATGCTCCTCGTGCCTCTCTCTGTGTCTGTGTCTGTGTGTGTCGCCAGAGAAGGCGCAGATTGTGGTGAGGAGACAATCCATCCGTCCATCGAGGGCAGCGTATTCAACTGTACATCATGCTAACGATTGGTATGTTGCAAATCAATGAGGACTGAAGGCGTTTAATGTGGTGACACTTCAACATAAGATGATAGAAAATGTTAACATTAGCTCAGTATTTGTTCATTCACTGTCTATATTATCCCTTCTTCGCATAGCTAAGCCATGACTAGCATCTTGCTTGTTAACTAATACATCGTCCTCCAGTTACTGCTATAGGCTGTGAAAGCTTGCCGTGTTTCATGCTCTCTCTCTAGTAGGCCTTAGTTCTCATCTCTAAAATAAACGGGATCAGCTAATTTTTGTTACCGGCAACATGTCTTGCAGTCGTTACCGGCCTGGTCCTTACGAGAGCACGGAGGTTGTCAGAGTTGCTCTCTTCTTCGAGTGACGTGTGGAAGGAGTGGGAGCTAAGAGGTGCAGTCTTCTTGAGCCTCGTCCTCCAAATCATCCTCATTTGTCTTGGCCACCGCCGCAAGTACCTCCCGCATGCTTGGATCAAGGTGGTCACCTGGTCGGCCTACCTATCAGCTGATTCAGTTGCGATCTATGCGCTCGGCATGATCTCCAACGTGATTGAGGGAATTAAGGCCGGCAAATCAGTGAACCAGATGGATCCGCATGTAGAGCTAAGCACCTTTTGGGCGCCATTTCTGCTGCTGCACTTGGGTGGGCCCGACACGATTAGTGCCTACGCGATGGAAGACAATGAGCTCTGGCTTAGGCACGCGCTGACGCTGGTGTACCAGACAGGCTTGACAGTTTATGTCCTGGTAATGGCATGGACTCATCCTACCCTATCATTCCTTTCCATTTTGATACTGCTGTCAGGTTTCTATAAATATGGCGAGAGGGTTTGGGTCCTTCGCGCTGCCAGCAACGAGCACTTCAAGGACTCTCTTGCCCAGTCCCAACACCGTGGGAAGTATTCCGATAAGATCATGGAGGAACGTGAGTTGAAGGCGGCCGAAGGGTACAACATCGTGCCTCATCAAGTCATTGAGGTACAGAATGATGCGGCGATTGTGATTAGTGACGCAATCGTGGATCTTTTGTCTCAGAAACCGAATTTGAGGGAGGACGCTGAGGCCCAAGATTACAAGCGTCCCGTGCACGCACTGCTGGCAGCCCACAGTTTGTTGGACGCTACTCAGCGCCTTTTTGCAGATCACTTGTTCAGCTTGGAGGAACGCGACACTTGCCTGTCGATACTAGAGAGCAAGCATGATAACAAGCACCACGATAGGCTTGAACGCAAAAGTGATGACAATGACTATGACGTTGAAGACAACCCTGATGACAAGCACGATGAAGAGATTTTCAAAATCATTGAAATCGAACTGGGCCTCATGTACGACATATTCTACACGAAGGTGAAGGCGATCTATACTAGGTGGGGCTTTATTTGTAGACTGGCCATCTCACTCTCGATCTATGTCACCTTGGTGGTCTTCTCTTTTAGCGACAAGCGACGATACTCGAACCCAGATCTATGCTTGACCTTCCTGTTGCTAGGAGCAGCAATT
Organism: Eucalyptus dawsonii; assembly: GCA_016097615.1. Classification (NCBI taxonomy): domain Eukaryota; kingdom Viridiplantae; phylum Streptophyta; class Magnoliopsida; order Myrtales; family Myrtaceae; genus Eucalyptus; species Eucalyptus dawsonii. The sequence continues at coordinate 49,311,697 of CM027875.1, read as the reverse complement.
TTCCTCGAGTTATATGCACTGTCTCACATTCTTTTCTCTGATTGGGTCGCCTATTGGCTCATAAAGAACAAGAAATCGGCCATCTTCGATTTCATCAACGGAATGCAACCTTTTTTGAAAAGGCGCAGGTGGTCTAATTCTATGGGTCAATATAGCCTAATGAGCTGCTCCTTAAAAAAAACCGACTCCTGCTGGTGGAGATTCCTAAAGCTATCGCACGTCGATGAGAGGGCAATGAAGTTTCTCTACCAAGGCCACGAGGACATGACACGCTATATCAGAAAACCAATTCTGTCGAAGATCGCAGAGAAGGAAGCGAAGGACGCGCATAAACTCCCCTCCTTGTGGAATAGCAGGGGAGGCCACGTGTTGAGCACGCGAAAGTTGCTGGATCAGTTGAAATGGAGCATCGAGCTGGACTTCGACATGAGCATCCTAGTCTGGCACATAGCGACGGAGCTCTGCTATTACCCCGATAAAGAACCAGACTCCCTTAGGGAGTTAGATAGGAATAACCAGAAGCGTGTTAAGTACTGTACCTTGGCGAGTTTGCACTTGTCTCGGTATATGCTATATCTCCTAATAACGTATCCTTCGATGTTGCCCGTCGGAATTGGAAGTATCAGATTCCCAGACATTTATAAAGAGACCAAGAAGTATTTCAGCTTAGATGAATTCGATGCAGAGGGCCTTCCTGACGGCCACAATAAGGAAGAGAGCGGGCTCGACATCTCTGAAGGAGACCCTGGGAAGAGGAGAGAGTACAATCCTGAGATCGAAAAGGCTTGCTCCGTGTTGCGTCGCCAAGTGAAGCCCAAATTCATTCTGAACTTGTCGAAGCAGGACAAAGTCAAGTACGTGCTGCTCAATGGGTGCCGGCTCGCGTCGCAGCTGGAGGAAATCTCAGCCGAGGAGACCAAATGGAGTGTGATCAGAGAGGTATGGGTGGAAATGCTGATCTACGCAGCTAGCAAGTGCAAAGCGAGGGATCATGCTCAACGGATGCGGTGGGGTGGCGAGCTCATAACCCATGTCTATATTCTGATGGCTCATTACGGGCTGACCGACCACTTCCAGATACCGCATGCCCCGGTATTAGCAGAGATGATGGTGAACCCCTGGTGAATAGTGGTGATTCTGCAAATTAGACAGATTTGAGCTGTTGGTGCTTCAAAAAACGGACCTCGAGAGGAGAATTGTTGTTTTCAGTGGGTCAAACAATAAACGCTTTACAGTTGTGCTCGTGGCAATGGCTCCCGAACTCGATGGAGGCGCTAAAAGTCTGGCAAATGTGGGAATAGATAAATGAAGACCAGAGAGTCGTTTTTTAGGTTAAATACAATGTCATTCTATTTACAAAGAATAACTGAGTTCAATCTATGAGATGTGTTGAGCTTTTCTTAATGCCAACGTACTAAATTTTTATCTTTTTCACATGTCAAGTATTCCATTAGATATTGCTAAAGAAATGACGGTGGTTCGTGAAATGGTTCCTCCTCGTGGGGGTGGACCTGGATGACGCAGTGCGATGACGCTGATGCCCCTTGGGCACCTAATTCTTTATTGTGAAACAAAGACCTCTGTAGTTGTTTCTTAATTATGTGGACGTGTAATAATTGGACCAAACTATTAAAATAATGGGCCAAGCCTATGTTTTTAAATTATGGAGATTGATGGTTTAGGGTATTGTAGGGCTGTAGGATATTACAAAACTCTATCTGGACTTACGGTTTACCTAAAACGAATTTTCAAAGTTTATACGCGCGTGCTGGAACAATCGCAAATTTTTTGTTTCAACGACGATTTTGGCCAGTCTTCTGCTGTCTTAAGAGTCGGCGAATCTTAGGATATCTAAAGTATTAAGAAAGGGCTGTCGTTTGACAGTAGAATTGCAAGAATTGGGGTACGATGGAGAGAGTAGTGGCGCAAACAAGTCTAATGCGCAAGTTGAGCACAGCGGCGAGCCTTTCCTTCTCGCATGGGAATCAATTGGCCAACGAACAAACGTAGTTTAGTTTAGTAGTTAGTTGAAGTTGTGTTTTACGGGTTTTCATGTCGACTCTCCTTTAATTAATAGGTTTACAAGATTGTTCACTCGAATAGCTATATTATTTGGTTTTAGGCATTCCCAAGTGAGTAGTGCTTATCTCTTCTTCAAGCTTGTATATTTTGAAAGCAACATGGGTTTTATATATTATGAGTTATGAAATAAAGTTTTTGTTGCATAAAAATCCAAAATTGGGCATTTACGATATTTAATTCAGCATGGAATGCATAGTTGGAAATGATTTCAGAGTCGATTATTGTGAAATAGTTTCACAATTGCTTTATGAAAGTGATTGCAAAATGGTTATATGCATTGTTTGTGAATCCAATTAAGGAAAGATATTCTATTGAGAAAGGGTATGCGTTTAGTATCGTGAGAATGATTTATGATACGGATTCTAGATTGGTTTATGGAAAGAATTGATTTGTGAAAGGCTGTATGTTTTGGTTTATGAAACCAATTATGATATAGACTAGTCAAAGACCAAGTGCTACACAACAATGTGAGTCTCATGGGAGTCACCTCTAGGGCCTTATGCAATTGATATGTTTTAGTGAAAGACTAAGAACAACACAACAATATAAGTTTCGTGGTATCAACTTCTTGAGCCTTGAGTTGGATATTAAGCATCATGTATATGATCATTGATGTGTGGATTGAGATTGGTCAAATACAAAATAGAATATTTGAGAATAATGAATATGTTAGTATTTTCTATTCACGTTATTGTGTATTTCACTGTTCATTTTGATGCTGAAATGAAATAACTTATATTTAAAGTGTACAAATATTATCTACCGAATTTAGGATTATATAGTTATGCACAATCGGTGTTCGATCTGCTTAGAAGATATTATCACACAATTTCTTTCCAAATCTCTTAGGTTCTTTAGCTAGTGATAAGCAAGATGATAGCGTTATCAGTAATAGTTTTTACTAGTGTTATGGATATGAGTTGAGATAGTTGAATTTGTCTAATGATATTTGTTAGGTTTAGTTGAGAATTGTCTCTAGTGGATCTGGGAACTCTGATTCTGTAATTAACTCCCTGTTTCATGATATATATATATTGATGTCAGGCTTATGTTTGAGGATGCATCCTTTAGGTAGATGAATAGCCGTATCATCTCCTATTATTATTGGAGTTGGGGCGTGACAATTCAACTCAATCAAAAGTCAACGTAGAAGGGGACATCATCAGATAAGAACATCCGAATCACGGGTGTATATTGGGCCCCAAGCGCTGGCATATCTACCCAGATTCGGATCCGTCGTGATCAAAATTAGCATAGAATGTCTGTCGATGACGACGGAGCCAACGGCTCATTCTTTGATAAAAGTGGAGCCAAATTTGGCTCATTCTTCTATCGTTGGGGCCACAGAAGAAGTGGTGTGGCAACCATCTATGCAAAGGCAGCGGAAGACACAGACGATACACTTGAATAGAGGTGTCAACAGGTTGACTTGATTTAGGTATGTGACTAACTAGCCTGATGAGGGCGGGTAGTGTTTGCTAAAGCTAGAGGGTTTAGACAAAGAACAATTCCTATTAAATTTTTAGGACGGTGAATGGAGCGGGAAGGAACCAAATTGTGTAAGGAATAGAGGGAGAGCATCCCCAATATGTATATATGAAACTGGAATTAGATCATAAGAGGTGCCTTTGGACATGATGGAACTAACTCCAATGTTAAGTGTGCTTCAGTTGTACCTCGGCTAGAATGGGTGATCTCCTGGGAAAGTGTCCACCTATACACCAACCGTAAGAATCGATATGGGATGAGTCAAAATAGACAATACCTCTAGTGAGTTAATTTAAGTAGTAAGGTATTATTATTATTATTTTTTATGACCCGGGAACTCCCGTACAGCCGGTAGCCAGTGGGGGTAAACTCGGGGTGAACTGTGTTGGAGAAATCTTTCCAGAATATTTTGAAGCCGACAAAACGTTTCTATCAGTCTAGTCTGGATATTTGCAGACCGTCTGTTTAAAGTCTGAAGACTTTCGGATCACCAGAGTCAGCACTCAAGACTCAAGATTTAAGACTCAAGATTATTCTCATTGACAGTCTTTCTGATCCAGTGACGAAAGAAATCCAGAGCCGAAGTATATGGTTGAGGATTTAATCCTATCCTCTGGAGAAGATCTCTTGGTTGGATAAATATAACGGGTTTTTTTATTCGTATCTAGATCGATTGAAGATCTTGTGGTCGACGAAATATTCTTGGAAGTTTCTATTCTTGTAAACCAAGATTCTGATTGTATGGGCGAACAGGATTGATGGGCTATCGTCAGGTTTCTTTAATAGCTCGAATGATCTTCTTAATTGATTCCGTCCAACGGGTAGATTTGAGGAATTCCTTTGGTAAGTGCCAACGGGTATGATGGCATAAATGAGTATAAAAAGAAGACGTTCTAGTTGTTTTAGTGTGTGATCGATAGAGAAATTCCAGAGTCTGAAGTACCTTGATTATTAGTCGATACATTTTAAGCGAAATTGTATATACAGAGAGTGTCTATACTTGGTGATACCTTGAGCGAGTGTGGTAGATCATCTACACCGAGAAATCAATGAGGATCAACACTATAACATCTCTTTGTTCATAAGTGGAATCCAGCCAATTGGCTGTCAGTGCAGAAAAGTGGGCGTAGGCTTGAATCAAGCCGAACCACTATAAACCGCGTGTTCAATTCTCTCTTTCCTTTACTCAGTCTTACGTTGATTATTATTTGTTGCAAATCCTTCAATTGTCTAAGTATTGTGCAATTATCAAGAAAAATCTTTTATATACATATTCACCCCCCTCTAGGTACTCGTACTAGCTATATCAAACTGGGCCACCACCATAGATCCAGCCGCAAGTCAGTCGCGCAATGGGGATGCGGGGTATCGAACCCCTCCCTCCTCGATAGGGGAGAAAGCTCTAACCATCACGGCCACTGCGGGCAGTGGTGATTATTATTCTTTTCTTTGGTGACCTCACTCGCATAGAACCTGAGTCGAAAAAGAATTCGGCTCGGGTTATCACCCCCGAAAGGAAAAAACCTCACTCAGCCACCGCCACCTGCCACCAAGGTCTCTTACTGTTGCCCAACCCCCTTTGGTGCTCCCACGAAGCCTTCCCTCGTTTCTTTAGCCTTCATGAGATGAGCAACCACGCCAACCAATGTTGCCTCAATCGACCTCAAGGATTGGCCTCATGGAGTCTACGTAGGATTGAGGCGAAATACCTATCTGAGACGCATATGCTTACGACAAGAGGCACGGTATAAATTCAAAGTGTATCCTTGCAAAAGGAAAAAGTAAAGTTTCAGATTCTAAAGTTAATGGTTGAAGAAGAGTGTCAAAAGAGATAAGTACTAGATTCTACATTGGGACATTCACTCTAAGTTATTCTAAACCCCTTGTGATCTGCAATTCTTTATTTGTTGTATGAAATAAGTACTAGATTCTTCATTTGTACCATTAACCACAAATTATTCAACTATTGTGATTGTCAATTCCCTATGAGAAGAATAATTATGTGAACAACAATCCAAATGCCAAAGGTAGGCCATGAAACATCTGTGTTAAATCGATGAGTTCCACACACATTATAATTGACTGGAACTTAGAACAAAGAAAAAATGCGTCAAGGCTCTAACAATTTTAGGATGATCCAATGCAAACGTTCATATTACTAAGCGTGGAAAAGAAAAATGTGACTTCCCAATCCGTCACTTCCTCAACCCTGGACTTTATTTACTTATGTTATCATCCAAGCGGAAATCTTATCTAATGATTAGTATCTGTAACATGAGTTAAACACGCGTGGGAACATCCCAACTTACGCTACCTTTATAAGTACTCTCTACTAATAAGGAAACACATACACAATCAACGCACGAGTAAACATTCATAGACACTTGTTTTTATTTCATTTCCATTCATTTTACTTACATGGGAAATTTACATCTTCATATTTATATTCACATCATCATATACCAAAAGGGTATGCACAAAATGCTTGAGAGAGACCAAACAGGTACCTACCTCCTCTACCCAAAAAGTCCCCATCTATGCCAAAAATTTCCCACCATGGCGTTCCACCTACTTAGGTGCCATTAGCTCTGGTGTCCATCCATTGTTCCCAAACGAAGCAGCCCGAAGAGCTCCCCATCAAGATTGATATAGCTAGTACGAGTACCTAGAGGGGGGTGAATAGGTGTAAAAAATTTTTTCTTGAAGATTGCACAATACTTAGACAGTTGAAGGATTTGCAATAATGAAAAATCAATCGTAAGACTGAGTAAGGGAAAGAGAGAATTGAACACGCGGTTTATAGTGGTTCGGCTTGATGCAAGCCTACGTCCACTCTTTTGCACTGACAGCCAATTGGCTGGATTCCACTATGATCAAAGAGATGTTACAGTGTTGATCTTCCTTGATTTCTAGGTGTAGATGATCTACCACACTCGCTCAAGATGTCACCAAGTATAAACACTCTCTGTGTATATAATTTCGCTCGAACTGTATCGTCTAACAATCAAGGTTCTTCAGACTCTGGAATTTTTCTATCAATCACCCACTTAAAACAACTAGAACGCCTTCCTTTTATACTCCTTTATGCCATCATAGCCGTTGGCACTTACCAAAGGAATTCCTCCAATCTACCCGTTGGACGGAATCAATCAAGAACATCATCCGAGCTATTTAAGGAACATGATGATAGCCCATCAATCCTCTTCGCCCATACAATCAGGATCTTGGTTTCCAAGAATAGAACATTCCAAGAATATTTCGTCGACCATCGGATCTTCAATCGATCTTAGATAAGAATCAAAGAATCCGAAATGATTATCCAACCAAGGAATCTTTTCCGGAGGACAGATCGAATCCTCAACCATATACTTCGGCTTTGGATTTCGTCAACGGATTAGAAAGACTGTCGATGAGAATAGTCTTGAGTCTTGAGTCTTGAGTCTTGTGAATACAAAGTCTTCAGATTTTAAACTCGGTCTCCGAACATCCGACTTAGGCCCGATAGAAACGTTTTGTCGCTTCAAAATATTCTCGGAAAGATTTCTCCAACAATCTCCCCCTTTTTGATGGTGACAAAACTTTCTTGTAGATTTGAACAACTTTGACCTACAAAAACATTTCTCAAGCAATATGGCTAACTCATAAAGATTAATAAAACAACCAGACTCGATCCACAGAAAATTAGTTAGTCTTTCATGAGTAATATCATATATCAACACTTGATATAAATGCAACCCATCAAGCATCAAAATCCACAGCTAATTCAGTCAAATTTAAATTCACACCCAAGTTCAAGTTCTCAAGTCATAAACATAACCACTAAAGTCAAAAGTTTTTAAAAGATATTGAAAGTTGTTGGTTCAAATTGGTTCTCCCCCTTTTTGTCAAGATTAAAAGGGTGAGAAAGGAGTCATGTCTGCTTGGGAATGCGCACAACTGAAATCTCCATGGACTGGACTACGCCTTCTAGCCTCTTCATGTCCTCCCTTAGTTGAGCTACCTCCTCTCCTTTGGCATTGGCTTGAAGTTGCAGAGCGAGGTCTTTCATTTTATCCTCTAGGGTGACTGAAGATGCTTGTCCAGCATTCTCCATGGCTTGAATTTCACAGTCCAGAGCTCTTGATTTCCCTTCTCTCTAGATTCATCAGCAGACTTTTCTTTCTCTCCTTCTCCTTCTTCTTCTTCAGCTTCTTTCTCCTTCTCTCTCTGCTCTTCTTCTTCTCTGTTTTGCTGAAGTTCTGACGGTTCAAACACAAAGCGTTTGGTTCTTGTCAGTGCATGGATAGTGGGATCTTCATCCTCTTCATCTTCATCCTCTAGGATGAGAGTTCTTTTCTTCTTTTTCGATGGGGCACCAATGGCCTCCTTTCCTTTTCTCTTTGAAGCGGATCGAACTGGAGATTTCACTCTGAATTTCTCCATTGCCTTGGAAAGTTCTTACGCGACGCATCTTCGTTAACATTTTCAAACCTACCACCATTTTATCACACGGTTGAAACACAAAGTGTATGTGGCGGTTCAATATTCATGTGTCTCGAAGATCTTGGTCACCGCACCAGATAAGGCAATTGTCCTTTGTCTTTAGACATTGCTCTGTACATATGGAAGAGAATAGTGTGCGGGAGAGAGAACTTCCGTCCTGAGTTGATCGCGTACATCAACTTTGCTTCAGAAAGAGACACGGAAGTCTTTGACGTAGACTTCGGTCTGAGACAGTTGATCACAATTTTATGAAGCACGATGTTGATGGCATTCATCCTTAAGTAGGTAATTTTCTTCTATGCGTCCCTATGTTTGACAAGATCCAGAGTAGTACGAGCAGGTGAGACTTTGATTGGTAAATAACGTCCTCATTCAATTCCAACTATGTCCGCCAACATTTTTACATCTACCACGTAGACTTGGTCTCGAACACTGAATGAAATTCTATTCGCATCCAAAAAGCTAAGATTTGAATAGAAATAAGCAGTCAGTTGAGCATACCCGTCCGTAGAGTCGGAGCAAAAATTCTCAAGTTGAAGCAAATTCAACTTCTCTCTTAAGTTCATGTTGATGGCGTCCCGGAAGTCAAAATCGACACTTCTAGGGTTTATCACCCCTCTTTTCAACAGTCTGAAATACACATTCTCCTGTTCCTTTGATTTGAACAAATCCATCCGATTTCCTTTCACCTTTGCTGCCACACCCATTCTAGGTTGAAATTCAAGGAACATTCTGTCATCATCGTTCCCTTCAATCAGATTTCGTTCTGGCAAACGAGGGTCGCTTGGAATGTTTGCAAGTGCCTCCTCTGCCTTTCCTTTCGGAGCAACTCACAATTCCTCCATTTTTTGCAGAAAAAGATACTCATTCCCATAATCTTTGTCCTTAAGGAAGTCATCTATATAGTTCAATGGAGTACCGGTGCTTTTCAACGCACGATAAAGCTTATAGATAAAGGAGGGAGTTTGGACTCTTACGGGGTCGGCTTCCTCGATTATCTCTTCTTCCAGATGTTGACTTGCACTTTGTGAGGCAGGAGGCGTTGAATGACGTGGATGAGAGCGAATCGGACTTTGTCGCTGACTTGATAAGTCTTCCTCCTCGGTGAGATCGAAATATGTCGGTCCCTTCTCCATTCTTTGTGGTCCCTTGCTTGCAATTCTTGATGATTTCCTCAAAGAAGACATCTTTCTTTGTCTATTGGAAGATTCCTTCACTTGCTTTCCCAAGAAAAATGACCACTTTCTCCACGACGAACAAGAAGTAGAAACAAGATTTCGAGGAGGGTGCCTTTAGGTTTTGAAGATTGGGCGAAGAAAACCGTATATATATAACTCAGTTTTGAAAAGGGAAGTTCAATCGGTGCAAGGAAAATGTACGAACACTTCTTTTCAAAATCAATAACTGCCAAAATTAACCCCTTTTGAAAAGACAAGTTTTCGAATTTCACACGGATTATAACAGAACGAAAGATCGTACCTTTTCGAATTTAGATAAAATAACCAAACGAGAATTCGTACCTTTTAGATAAAATAGCAACTTATAGTCTATAGCCATGAATGTCTGAGTCTGAGGATTTAAAGTCTGAGAGATTAGAGTCTTAGAGTTGGTGAGTCTCTAGACTTTAACTTCTTCAAGCTTCAAAATGTTGAGTCTTGAACGGATAAAGTCGAATTGATTTTTCTCCAAAGGCTTTGTAAATATATCCGCTAGTTGACTCTTTGAATCAATAAATTGAATCGAGATTTCTCCATTTTGAATGTGATCTCTAATGAAGTGATGTCGAATCTCAATATGCTTTGCTCTTGAATGAAGGATTGGATTTTTGGTGAGATTGATCGCGCTAGTGTTGTCACTTCTGATTTCTGTGCATGAGTCTTCAATACCAAAGTCTTGTAGCTGTTGTTTTATTCATAGAATTTGCGAACAGCAGCTTCCAAGAGCTACATACTCTGCTTCTCTCGTTGAGAGAGCTACAGTGCTTTGCTTCCTTGAAAACCAAGACACTGTCCTGTTTCCAAGCTGTTGACAAGTTCCAGAAGTGCTCTTTCTATCGACTCTGCAACCGGCCAGATCTGCATCTGAGTATCCTAGAAGATTAAAATCTCCCCTCTTTGGATACCAAAGACCGATGCTTGAAGATGAAGCAACGTATTTGATAATACGTTTCACGGCAATGAGATGTGATTCTCTAGGATCCGATTGAAACCTAGCACATGCAAACACTCAACAAAATATCAGGTCTAGAAGCGGTAAGATAAAGAAGTGAACCGATCATGCTCCGTACAGTTTTTGATCTACTTTCTTCCTTCTTCATCCTTGTCTATCTTCTGAGAACATGACATTGGTATGTCGGTCTTTTTGCACTTTTCCAATCCAAACCTTTTGACAAGATCATTCGCATATTTTTCTTGATGAATGAAGGTTCCTTCCTTCATTTGTTTCACTTGGAGTCCAAGAAAGAATGTTAACTCTCCCATCATACTCATTTCAAACTCATCCTGCATAGACTTAGAAAATTTCTTGCATAGACTTTCATTAGGTGATCCAAAAATAATATCGTCCACATATATTTGAACAAGTAAAAAGCTTTTGTTTTCCTTTTTGATAAACAAAGTAGTATCTACTTTACCTTTGACAAAACCATTCTGTAATAAAAACTTGCTTAGTCTGTCGTACCAAGCTCGAGGTGCTTGCTTTGTTTCGTACAACTTTTCCTTCTTCATTCATCTTGTTCCTGAATACCCATTTGGCTCCAATAACAGTTTTACCTTTTGGTTTAGATGTCAATTCCCAGACATCATTGATGTTGAACTGTCTGAGTTCTTCTTGCATAGCTTCGATCCAACTTTCATCAGATAAAGCTTCTTCTATGCTTTTTGGTTCAATTTCAGAAATGAGAGCCACAAAGACTAGATTCTTCACGCCTTTTTGATCTGGTGCGGATTCCTTCATTGATTTCGCCAATAATGAGATCTTTGGGATGACTGGATTTATGCTTCCAGTTACTAGTTGATTTGCCTGGTTGATGATCTCTTTCTTTATTTGAATCTTCATGAGCATCTTGATGTTGGACTTCTAGAGTCTGAGATGCTTCTTGAGTTGAAGACATTGGAAGGTCTAGAGCGGGTTCAGTCTCTTCATACTGAGTCTGGCTGGATTCATCTTGCGTTGAGTCTTGGAATTTGACATTCATTGATTCCTCCACAGACTGGCTTTTCTTGTTATAGACTCTGTAGGCTTTGCTTCATGTAGAATATCCAAAGAAGATGCTTTCATCTGATCTCCAATGCTCTGGGTTCTTGTTGGTCCGAAGAGATCCATATGAAGCAACTGTAGTACATGATTAGTAGAGACATGATTTATTGACTTAAATGAATTTCTTACCTACTTTCCCAAAATGCATGGAGTGCATGAATCAGACTTTTGGTATGGCAATTTAGGTAGTCCTTGAACAAGCTTCTTTGATGAGATTTTGGCTAATTGCTTCATGTTGATATGGCCAAGCTTTCTGTGCCATAAGACTGCTTCATCTTGAATTGAGATTAGACATTGTGCTTCATTTGGTTTTACATCAAGGAGGTAGATATTTCCATGTCTTCCACCCATGAAAGACTGAGTCGAATCTTTACTAATTCCAGAACATATGTCTTCTTGAAAGGAGATCTTGAAACCAGTAACAAATAATTGGCTAATGCTGAGAAGATTGTAATTGAGTCCTTCCACAAGAGAGACATTGCTTATTGTGAGATTTCCAATTTTCATAGTTCCGAATCCCACAATGCTTCCTTTGCTATTTCCTCCAAATGAAACTTTTCCACCATTTACTTGAATAAGCTTTATGAAGCAATTTGAGTCTCCTGTCATGTGTCTTGAACATCCGCTGTCAAGATACCACTTTACCTTCTTTTTGATAGAGACCTGCATTCAAAAGAGAGTCTTAAGCTTTCTTTGGTACCCAAATTTTCTTGGGTTCTTTGGTGTTTAGGATAAGCATTATTAGGCCATACTTTCTTAACAGGCTTCCAATCCATAGGACACTCTTTTTCAAAATGATCTTGACTGTTACACTTTGAACACCTTAGAGCATTTCGACCTACAGACTTTACAAAGACTTTCTTGAAATGATTTTTGTAAGCCTCTTTTGACGGTCTTTTCTTAATTCTTTCTTTTACTTTTGGAAAATCAATCAAAGGGATTGTTTCTGCTGTTGTACCTAAACTAGACTTATTGAAGTAAGGTCTTTGACCAAAGAACTTTTTCAAGTTTTTCCGACCCTATTGAAAATTTCTTTGAAATATTTGATAAATCAGTTTTTAAGAAAGCATTTTCTTTTGAAAGTTTATCTTCATTCTCTTTAAGAGTAGAAACATTCAAGTTTAAACTTTTCACTTTTTCTTCTAAAATGTTTTCCTTTGTTTTAAAACTGAGTTTTCCTTCTTAAGTTCGAAATCTTTTTGAGAGAAGTCTTAAGACTAAAACATAGTTCATCAATGTATTTAGAGACTTTGACAAGCATTTTATAATCACTTACCTCAAATTCACTATCTCGAGTCGATCCAGAAGTTTGAGTCTGATTATCGCCATCGACACGGTTGGCATATTCCTCGTCACTTTCTTCACACTCAGACGCTCCGCTTTTCGACTTTGAGAGCTTTTCGAGACTTCTCAGACTTTCCTCTTTTCTTCTTCAGAAGAGGACAGTTTGGTCTGATGTGTCCCTTTTTCTTACACTCGAAGCAAACTACATCTTTGTTTGGTTCCTCATTATCAACAAACTTGGTTTGCTGTTTCTGAAAACTTTGTTTCTTTGAGTTGAACCTTCTTCCTTTTCTATTTAGCTTTCTGAACCTTCTAATCATAAGAGCAAGCTCCTCATCATCCAGATCTTCTTCGAGATCAGATCATCGAATCATCATTAGATTTTAATGCAATGGATTTCTTACCTCCTGGATCTTCGCCTTCATTAATTGTTCCACTTCGTAAGATCAAGAGTTCCAATCAGCTCGTCTACGATAATGGCATAATTCTTTGCGTCTCTTTTATTGAAGTCTTTATATGATTCCAATCCTCGGAGAGTCCATGCAGTAGCTTGTTCACCTTCATAGGATAAGAAATTTTCTGTCCTTGATTTTCAAGGCCATTGACAATATCTCAAAACCGCTAAACATGTCGTTATAGATTCTCTGGTTTCATTTTGAAGGCTTCATATTGACCAAGGAGAATATTAATTCTAGTCTCCTTCACTCGGTCTGTCCCTTCATAAGTGATATGTAATCTGTCCCAAACTTCTTTTGCTGTAACACAAGAAGATATTCTGTTATATTCAGTTGGTGATAAAGCATAATATAAAGAATAAATTGCTTTTGCATCGAGTGCTTGTCTCTTGTTTATCTCTTCTTGAGACATTCCGCTGGTATCAACAGTTTCTTTCCCTCTTTCGAATACTGATGCAGCAGTATGAGTAATTCCTCTTTCCACCACATCCCATTCCAGAGGATTCTTTGACCGTAGAAAAGCTTTCATCTTGTTTTTCCAGATGTTGTAATCTTTTCCATCAAAGTAGGGTGGTCTTGTATTGCTTTGCCCTTCCACCAGCCCTGGTGCTAGCATACTAGCCATGGATCTTTTACTCTGAAGTAAAACACTTCAAACAAAGTAAGAACACGAGCTCTGATACCAATTGATATAACTAGTACGAGTACCTAGAGGGGGGTGAATAGGTGTAAAAAAAAATTTCTTGAAGATTGCACAATACTTAGACAGTTGAAGGATTTGCAATAATGAAAAATCAATCGTAAGACTGAGTAAGGGAAAGAGAGAATTGAACACGCGGTTTATAGTGGTTCGCTTGATTCAAGCCTACGTCCACTCTTTTTCTCGCACCGACAGCCAATTGGCTGGATTCCACTATGATCAAAGAGATGTTACGGTGTTGATCTTCCTTGATTTCTAGGTGTAGATGATCTACCACACTCGCTCAAGGTGTCACCAAGTATAAACACTCCGTGTATATAATTTCGCTTTCGAACCGATCGACTAACAATCAAGGTTCTTCAGACTCTGGAATTTTTCTATCAATCACCCACTTAAAACAACTAGAACATCTTCCTTCTATACTTATTTATGCCATCATAGCTGTTGGCACTTACCAAAGGAATTCCTCCAATCTACCCGTTGGACGGAATCAATCAAGAAGATCATCCGAGCTATTTAAGGAACATGATGATAGCCCATCAATCCTCTTCGCCCATACAATCAGGATCTTGGTTTCCAAGAATAGAACATTCCAAGAATATTTCGTCGACCATCGGATCTTCAATCGATCTTAGATAAGAATCAAAGAATCCGAAATGATTATCCAACCAAGGAATCTTTTCCAGAGGACAGGATCGAATCCTCAACCATATACTTCGGCTTTGGATTTCCTTTGTCACTGGATTAGAAAGACTGTCAGTGAGAATAGTCTTAAGTCTTGAGTCTTGAGTCTTGTGAATACAAAGTCTTCAGACTTTAAACTGTCGGTCTCCGAACATCCAGACTTAGACTAATAGAAACGTTTTGTCAGCTTCAAAATATTCTGGAAAGATTTCTCCAACAAAGATTAAAAAACCAAGATATAAAACACATGGGAATTCATGCTGGGTGTCCATTGTCTATCCACAGTATAGCCTCGTATTAGGTAAACGTCATGCCCATCTCTGGATCTAGCACGTCCTGGAACACACCCTTTTATGTTGGCGGGTTTTCCATATGCGCAATGGGTGAATGAGCAATGGGTTGTATATCCATGCAATTGATCTGAAAAATATAAAGGGTTCGGCAATGTCCAGTAAAGAAATAATTAAGTCCTAACATACGTAATCCACCCACCACTCATGGAGTAGCCAAGTTCTAAAAATAGGTCAATTGTATAAAAACTAGATTGGGAACCAGAACGTATGCATGAAATCAAGCAATACAAAGAACACAAGATGTATCCAACAAGGCAAAGCACACTTCATGGAATCACGACACCAAGCACACAATCTCAAGCACACAGATTGAACCAACACTTGCGCACGAACTCACACGCCTTATTAGTTATTTATTTGCATGAACTTGTTTCCATCCTTGAGAATGGATTTACACCGAGACGCTGTTGGTCCATCTTGAGTCACTTCCAGGACGCTGGTTGGACTTCCATGGGATGCTGGCCATGGGTTTCTCACTTCGAGGCATCTTGATGTTAGCTGGCTTCACTCCTATGTGGAGGAAACCCAATGAGTTGTAAGCCCAAAAAGGGTTTGAGCCCATATGATAAGTCATATGGAGAAATAGGGTTTCTCACTATCTTTAGAGTTGTAGCTGCAAAAAAGATGTAGTAACAAGAGAAGAAAAAAAAAAAAAGCAGAAAATCTTGGGGTTGGGGCAAAGTTTGATTTACATCAAGCTGATATCGGAGGTTGATTCGTGGTCCGATTGAGCTGAAATTTTGTCAGCATATTCGTGACGCAATCTTCTCGAATCTAAATGGTTTGATTTTCATTTGAAGCTCTTTACATTAGGTTTTTTGTGGATTGATTAAAACATGCATTTTTGGTCAGATTTATCTTTGATCTCTTGTGAAATTCATGTGTATTGCCAATAATTATATTCTTGAGGTCTTTGCAGCTATGTTGTTATGCCCCAATCCATGGGCACGCACTCATCCCTCACATGGTTGATATAATAGCGACATCCTAGGACATATCGCTGACCTTTTCATTTTAATACGCATATAGAAGTATATAAAAATCCCCAGACAATAAAACAATAGGATAGAAAAGTAGGGCTATATTTTTCACAACTGAAAAACCACAACCACACTTTTGTACAAGCAAACCTCATAGTATCTAATACAATACTATTCACTAAAGGCTGAACTATCACACATCAATTCTCAACCTAGGTTTGCAAATAGGATGAGATCTCAGTCCTCATATGAGTCGTACTTTGGATCATCCTCGAGATCCTCCTTCGACTCCTCCTCCGGTTCCTCATCAGGGTCCTCCTCTTCGGGTTCTTCCTCCTCGGGTTCCTCCTGAAATGTTGTCTCACAACTGGGATGAGACTATGTCTCAGCAAGTTCTATTCCCTAGGACCCGATTAGGAAGCCAATACACTTTAGAGTCTGCATAAACACAACACGAGTCATAGGACTTACCTTGGTCTTAGTTACATCCTGCAAATCAACGTTATTTGTAGGTACCTTATATCACATCACTCAATCAATTCATAACATCAGATCAAATCATTAATCAATTGACCTAGTCGATTACATGTCATTTCAACCCTTTCTTGGTTGGCTCATCTCATTTACTTAACTTCACTATTGAATTACGGTTCAGCGAGCACGGCCTACTAAAACTTTGGCGGTAATGCTGAATTACGACTCAGTGGGCACAGCTTACTAATTCTTCGGCGGTTAATGCTAAATTATGGCTCAGCGGCACAACCAATTCCAAATTCGGTGGTAATGTTGAATTATGGCTTAGCATGCACAACCTAGATTAGGTGGTTACCTACGGTCCAATGGACACAACCATACTTTAATGGTAATCCTGAATTGCGACTCAGCGAGCACAACCGATTCCAAATCCGGTGGTTTCCATGCCCTATTCCATATTGTCACACACCCATCCTACATCATTTCATCTTTCAATAATCTTCTCAATGTGACTAATAACCCTCACATGATTAATTACTCTCGGCCAAGGACCGCGTGCTTCACACTTAGAATCCTCAATCAAAATAATAATTGGCCAATTTCCCTCGTATTAACAATACTCAATAAAAAAAATTATCGTGTGTGGGTACACGGTTGGCATTAGCCAAAATATCATAATTTCACTTTCCATAAATCCCACCATTTTTTGTAGTCCACCAAAACATTTTTGGCATTATCAACCAATACTCGGTTATTTTTCAATTAATAACAAGATTATTTAATTTAGAAATAAATCCTAAAATCACAAATAAATCAATTTATCACAAATTAAGGCTCGAATAAATAAACGAATTGCACCATGATAATTAGTATAAAATTCCGGTCGATGGCTATCCCTCCTAATTTTTGGAAAATAAATAATTAATTAAATAGTTAGGAAATTATTAAATAAATGCAATAAATCCAATTTAGGCCCATAATGCCTGATTGGAAGCCGAACGGACCCAGAAAATTATCGAGATTCGTTCAATAAATATTATGCCATATTTCCTTGCTAACTACACTAACCATTTGCCTAACATACATCAATAAGTCTCTAATTTAATTACTATAATCTAATCTATCCACCTAATTGTACTTAATTAAATCTAATCAACCTCTAAGCATAATTCACCAACTAATAAGAGATTAGTGAGTTCAACTCCCTTGTGCAAAGGAAAGACCGGAACACCACAACGGCGACGTGATGGTGGCCAAAATCTGAATTTTTGGTGGCGTCGACGGAAGCTCAGGTTGGGCCTAGGAGCCTTGCAAGCCCACAACAAGTGCTGGGCTTGATCTTGGGCTTGGGTTGCTGCTGGGTTCGGCTTGCTTCGTGGGCCCAAAGTGGGCTGAGCTGTTGAATTAATGGGCTGCTAAAGATGAAATGTGGACTGGAAAATGAGCTGCTATCGGGCTGTTGTTGGCCTTCATGGAGATGGGCCGAAGATGCGTGGAAGGAGCTGCTGCGTGGACGTCACGCAGCGAAACGGCTTCAGTTTTCGGTGGAGGCGTGAGCTTCGATCGCTGAAAAATTTCGATGGAGCAAAACAGTCAAATGGTGGCTTCGCTAGCGGAGGCGTTGACCGAGCATGGCAAAGAAGCAGCTGGTTTGGATGCTTCGGTGGAAGGAAATGGTGAGATGTGGGGATTTCACGGTCAACTTAAACAGAGAAGCTTCACCGGTTTGACTTTTAAAAAAAACGTGTGGCGTTGAGGGGAAAACTGGTGAAGGTGGAATCGTGTGAGTGGGTGAGGGAGTCTCGGTGGAGAGTGGGACGGGGTGTTGGCATGAGAGGAGAGTTCGGTGGGTGGAGGGTGAGCTTTGGTTGAAGAGAAATGAAAGAGATGAAATTTGCAGAGCAAAAATGAAATGAAAAGTAGAATAGAGAGAGAGAGAGATCGAGCGAGAGAGAAGAAGGCTGAAGGAGGAAGAGGCGGCGTCGAACGTGTTGGGGAAGCCACGGCTGGGGCCAAAAAGTCAAAAATTCTATCTAACCCCTTAATTGCTTGGTCCTCCTTTGATCCTCATAAATATCCCAATGTCCCCTAATTCTTTATTGTTTAATTTCCACCAAAAAATCCAATTTTGGTGCCAAAATGCAACCCTCCTGTCTTGATCCGAATTTCAGTTAGTTTAGCTTCACTTTCTTCCTCAATTTCTCCAATTTGAAGTCCTATTTTGAAGAAGAAAAAGTCCACATAAATTCTATAAATTCCCATTAGCACATGGCCCGGCTTGGAAGTCGAAATTCCCTTCAAATGAGCCCGTCCAAATTTTAGTTCTATTTCCAAATCGATTTTCCGTAAAAATCTCAAAATCTCCGAAAAAATCTTTGGAAAGTGAGTCAATGTTCCTAAAATGAATCATAACACGACAAAACTTTCAATTTCTGAAATCAAGTTTAATTTCACGGTTAATTTTGAACTGACGTAATTTTAGCGTGTCATAATCTATCGGGTAGCTTTTAGGAATTTTTTATGCAATTGACCTGTGGTCGATTATTTTCGAGCCACAACATACATCTTTGACACATTGGTGACTTTCAGTTATCGTGAAAATCTCGAGATTTTAAATACGAACACTGGGTACGAAAATGACAGAAAAATCGATTTAAAGTCATTCGATAGAAATTTTGCAATTATATGAAATCACCCACGCGCTAATCACATACCTCTATCGAATCGACTTATCTCTGATCTCTGGTCAATTTTGACAGTGCCGTAATGACCCTTGCAGAGTAGCATGGTCGAGCAATCGATTCCTAGTCGAATTTTCATACTTATTACATTTAGATCCTTTAACGGCTTTACCTGATAGGTTAGTTAACTCGTGAGTGGCCAACTTAGAGAAAAAGGCTATAGGCATGTCGATGAAAAACCCATTTCATCTCATCGAAATCAGACTCAAAAATCAGGATGTCACATATGTACTTTTAGTATTTGCTAGAGAAGAATATTGTTCACAAAATTGTGTTGATAGTGAAGATTTTTGGGTGGACTCCGGTCTCGTGGTTTTTTATCTCCTCACATCGATGTGGTTTTCCAGATAAAAAACCGTCTTGTGTTCACGTGCTTGGTATTTATTTTACTTTACTATATTGATTCATATAAGATTTACATAAAATGGGAGATTATTTTATTCTGCTATGTTAATTCATTATTGTTCGAATTGTAATCACTTTCCCATCTGAGTGGTATCAAAGCTTCTAGTTATTGCTTGATTTTTCTGCTTTGTGTTAAACAATGGAAACGAATATGAATAGAATGGTTACATTGAATGGTTCGAATTATCATATTTGGAAACGGAAGATGGAAGACCTTTTATATGTGAAAGATTTTTATTTGCCCGTATTTGCCGATGAGTAACCGGAGAATAAAATTGATGTTAAATGGTTTATATTTCATCATCAAGTGTGTGGTTATATTAGGCAGTGGGTGGATGATAATGTTCTGAACTAAATTATTGAGGAAATACATGCATGCAGTTTATGGGATAAGCTCGAACAGTTATATGCTCGAAAGACTGGAATAATGAATTATTTTTTATAAAACAAATTATGGCTCTAAGATATCAAGATGGTACTCATTTGATTGATCATTTAAATTCTTTTCAAGGAATTATAAATCAGTTGGCTACGATGGGAATCAAGTTTGATAATGAGATACAAGCATTATAGTTGCTTGGTACTTTGCCAGACTCATAAGAAACGTTTCAAACATCTTTGTCTAATTTTACCTCGGATGGTATGATTACCATGGATTTGGTCAAGAGTAATATTTTGAATGAAGAGATGAGAAGGAAGACACAATGATTGTCCTCTTCACATTCCGATGCCTTAGTTGTTGAGAAAAGGGGAAGAAGTTAGTCCCAAGGTTCGAGAAATAGAGATAAAAGTCAAGATAAAAGTAGAGGTAAGTATTATAAACTTGCTAATGTTGAGTGCCATTATTGTCATTGGAAGGGATATATTCAAAGGTTTTGTCATTAGTTAAAAAGGGAGAAACAAAAGGAGAAATGTAAATAGAAGAAAAGTGATAATGACAGTGATAACAATTGTGTTGCTGCACTTAAAGAAGACTTTCTCACTATTTTTTTATAGTGATGTGGTGAATTTTGTATCTTATGAGACCAGTTGGGTAAATGATAATGGTGCATCTATCCATGCTATGTCTCATAGGGATTTCTTTACATCATACAGGTTAAGTGACTTCAGATTTGCGAAGATAGGAAACAATGGCCTAGCTCAAGCTATAGGCATCCGTGATGTGTGCCTAAAAACTAGCAATGCCACAATGTTAGTATTGAATAATGTTAAATATATACTTGATTTTCGCTTGAATTTGATTTCTACAGGCAAATTGGATGGTGAGAGGTATTGTAGCACATTCAGTAATGGTCAATGGAAGCTCACCAAAGGTTCTCTTGTTATGGCTGAAGGTGAAAAATATTCTTCATTGTACATTATGCAGGCAAAGTTGTTTACAAACAATACTAATGTAGTAGATAGTGAAGATGCGACTAAGTTATGACATAAGAGGTTCAATCACATCAGTGAGAAGGGTTTGTCAATATTGGCCAAGAAGAAGTTCCTTTTAGGATTGAAAAGTTCAACGCTAAAGAAGTGTGCCCATTGTTTAGTAGGAAAATAGAACAGAGTTGCATTTAAAAGCTCCCCTCCTTTAAGAAAGTTAGGTATATTGGATTTAGTTCATTCTGATATTTGTAATCCTATGAAAATAAAATCACTTGGTGGCTCTCTTTATTTTGTTACCTTCATAGATGATTTTTCAAGGAAAATTTGGATTCATACCTTGAAAACTAAAGATCAAGTATTATATACTTTTAAGCAATTTTAGGCTTCAGTTAAGAGACAGACTGGAAAGAAATTAAAATATATCAGAACTAATAACGGGGGAGAGTATATTGGACCTTTTGATGAATATTGCAGACAACAAGGTATTCAACATCAAAATACACCTCCCAAGATGCCTCAGTTAAATGGCTCAGATGAGAGAATAAACAGAATACTGGTTGAAATGGTAAGATGTTTACTTTCACAATCAAAGCTACCTAGATCCTTTTGGGGTGAGACTTTAAGTATAGTTATGCATGTATTAAATCATACTCAATGTGTTCCTTTAGAGTTTGATGTTCCTAATAGAGTTTGGATAGGCAAAGATTTTTTTTATAATTATTTGTGTGTCTTTGGGTGCAAAGCATTTATGCATATTCTCAAAGATGAGAGGTCTAAACTTGATGTGAAAACATGACAATACATATTTATTAGTTCTAGACAGGATATGCTTGGCTACAAATTTTATGATCCGGTTTAAAATAAAATTGTAAGAAGCAGAGACGTTGTGTTTATGGAAGATCAAATAATAAAGGATATTGAGAAAGTAGAGATGATTACAGTACCATAGGTTAATGATAATTTGATTGATTTGGATCTAATTTCTCTTACAAATATTCCTACACATGTTGATGAAGAGTAGTAGGAAGTAAATCTTCCAAATAACGTACATGTTCCTGAACATGTTGAAACAAATAATATTATTCCTGAATTAGAAGCTCAATTAGATGTTCCACTTAATGTTCCAGTCCAGAGATCCGTTAGAGACCGATGACCTTCCACCAGGTATTCTGAAGATGAGTATGTATTATTGACTGATGCAAGTGAACTAGAGTGCTATGTAGAAGTAATAGAAAATGAGTACAAAAGCAATTGGTTTGATACTATGCGAGATGAGATACAGTTACTTTATGATAATCATACTTTTGAGTTAGTGAAGTTACCTAAATGAGTACAAGTGGGTATAGAGGTTGAAGCAAGATGAGCATACTTCACAACCACGGTACAAAGCTAGATTGGTTGTTAAAGGATTCGGTCAGAGAAATGGTATTTGATTTTGATGATATGTTTTATTCGGTAGTGAAAATGTCTTCTATCCGTATGATACTAGGTTTGGTAGCTACCCTAGATTTGGAGACTGAGCAAATGAATGTCAAAACAGCCTTCCTACATGGTGACTTGGAGGAAGAAATATACATAGAACAACTTGAGGGTTTTAAAGTGAAAGAGAAAGAGAATTATGTGTGCAAATTGAAGAAAAGACTCTATGGCCTAAAACAAGCACCGAGGCAATGGTACAAAAAGTTTGCGTCAATTATAACATAACAGGGCTACAAGAAGATTTCCTCGAATAACTTTGTGTTTTTCCAAAAATTTTCTAATGATGACTTTATTATTCTCTTACTTTATGTTGATGATATGTTGATTGTTGGCATGAATGCTTCAAGAATTAAGTTATTGAAGAAACACTTGCACAGGCTCTTCGATGTACCTCACTCTCTCATCTACTTTGATGGCTTTATGATCGAGTATGTGACCAGGATCGAGCTAGTACTTTCTCAGCATCGACACATGAAACATATCATGTAAATTTCCTAATTTTGGAGGTAGTGCCGAGCGATAAGCTACATCTCCTATTCTTTCAAGTATCTCAAAAGCTCCAACAAATCTAGGGTTTAACTTACCCTTCATTCCAAATCAAGATATTCCTTTCATAGGGGATACTTTAAGGAATACATGATCTCCCACACTAAACTCCAAAGGCCTTCTACACCTATCAACATAGTCTCTATGTCTATTTTGGGTTGTATTAAGTCTTTTCCTTATGATCTCGACAGCTTTTGTAGTAACTTGTACCAACTCAGGCCCTGTCAATTTCCTTTCACCTACTTCATTCCAACAGACAAGGGTCCTACATCTCCTTCCATATAATGCTTCATAGGGAGCCATGCCTATACTTTTTTGAAAACTATTGTTATAGGCGATTCTACCAAATGCAATCTTCCATCCCAACTTCCTTTAAAATCGATGATGCAAACTCTTAACATATCCTCTAATGTCTGGATCACTCTTTTTGTTTGTGCGTCAGTCTGTGGATGAAAAGTAGTACTAAATTGAAGCTTGGTCCCTAAGGCATTCTGAAGACTTCGCCAAAAGCTTGAAGTAAATCTTGAATCTCAATTGGAAGTGATACTCACTGGAACACCATGTAAGCGTACTACCTAGCTTTCATACATTTCACCATATTTATCCATCGGATAGTCTATGCGGACTGCTAGGAAATGAGCAAACTTAGTCAAACGATCCACTATTACCTAGATAGAGTCATAACCCCTTGATGTCCTTGGTAATCCTTGCACAAAATCCATCATTACATGTTCCCATTTCCACTCTGGGATATCCAATGGTCTCAATAGTCCTGCGGGTTTGCAATGTTCCGCTTTCACTTGCTGGTGTGTTAAGCACTAGGAAACGTGCTTGGCTATATCTGCCTTCATGCCATTCCACCAATATTGTTGGCGTAAATTCCTGTACATCTTTGTACTACCCGAATGAATACTATAATTACTCTTATGTGCTTCCAACAGGATTTCTCTCTTCACTTCTTCATTCTCAAGAACACAGAGTCGTCCATGACATCTTACCACTCCATCTTCAGAGACCTGAAATTCTGGTCTTTTTCCAAAAGACACAGCATTTCGTACTTTCATTATTTCCGAGTCAGATTCTTGCAAAATCTTAATTTTTTGGATAATTTCCAATTCAATCCTCAATGAAATAAGCATGCTGGTAAAGTGATCTACTTCCAATTTAAAATATGTGTCTACTACCGACTTTAACATATTCCATTATGTTATTCTCATACTGGCCATATCTATAACCGACTTACGACTAAGAGCATATGCTACCTTATTCGCCTTTCCAAGATGGTACCGTATTTCACAATCATAATCCTTTAACAACTCCATCCACCTTCTCTGTCTCATATTCAGTTCCTTTTGCGAAAATAAATATTTTAAACTTTTATGATCTGTATAGATTTCGAACTTCTCTCCATACAGATAATGTCTCCATATTTTCAAAGCAAAAATTATAGCTGCCAATTCTAAGTCATGGGTTGGGTAATTCAATTGATGAGGTTTCAACTGTCTGGATGCATAGGCTATGACCTTGCCATACTGCATCAAAACGCATCCCAGTCCTTTGTGAGACGCATCACTATATATCATAAATCCATTAGATCCAGATGGTATAGTTAGAATTGGAGCTGTAGTCAATCTTCTCTTGAGTTCCTGAAAACTCTTCTCACACTCTCCATTCCACTTGAATCTTACGTTCTTTCGAGTCAATTTTGTCAATGGTCCAGCAAGTCGTGAGAATCCTTCAATAAACCTTCTATAATAGCTAGCCAGTCTTAAGAAACTTAGTATTTCAGTGGGCATTATCGGTCTCGGCCAATTTATTACCATCTCAACTTTCGCCGGGTCTACTGCAATTCCTCCTCCTAACACCACGTGTCCCAAAAATATTCTCCGATCCAACCAAAATTCACACTTACTGAATTTGTGTACAGCTTATGGTCTCTAAGGATTTGCAACACTATCTTCAGGTGTCGCTCATGCTCCTCAGGTCCTTTAGAATATATCAAGATATCATCAATGAAGACAATCACAAATCGATCCAAATAAAGCTTAAATATCCTATTCATCAAATCCATGAATGCAGCCGGAGCATTCGTCAATCGAAATGGCATAACTAGGAACTCATAGTGTTCATAGCGAGTCCTAAATGCGGTCTTAGGAATGTCTTCTTTCTTAATCCTTAATTGATGGTATCCTAACCTCAAGTCAATCTTAGAAAAGACCGAACTTCCTTGCAGTTGGTCAAATAGGTCATTAATACTAGGCAATGGATACTTGTTCTTAATGGTCACCTGATTCAGTTGCCTATAGTCAATACATAAACGCATTGACCCATCCTTCTTTTTCACAAACAAAACTAGTGCACCCCAAGGAGAAGCACTTGGCCTAATAAATCCTTTATCGAGTAACTCTTGTAGTAGCACTTTCAACTCTTTCAATTCTGTCAAGGCCATCCTATACAAGGCTTTTGATAGTAGTCATGTTCCACGCATTAGTTCAATCTCAAACTCAATTTCTTGTTCCGGTGGTAACCCAAGTAGTTCCTCAGGAAATACATCTTGAAATTCCCTGACCACTCGAATTTCATCGAGCTTAGACTCTTCCTTAGTATAGTCCTTAACCACTGCTAGGTATCCTTGACATCCTTCGTCAAGTAATGCACGGGCTTCTACTATTGAAATAAGTGCTATAGAGGGGTTTGTCTAACCTCTGAAAAATTCAAAATTAGATCGGTTAGGTAAAACAAATTGGATTGCTTTCCTATAACAATCCATCTTAGCCTGATACTTATGGAGCCAGTCCATTCTGATGATAACATCAAAGTCATACATAGTCATCACGACTAAGTCTATTTCCATATCTCGCCCCCCTACAGTTATCTTACATTTTTCACATACCAATGTAGACAATACCACATTCTTTAATGTCGTAGAAACACAAAGAGGAGTCTCAAGAGAGGTAGTTTCCATTTTACTTAACTATCTATATCTTTCAGACACAAAAGAATGGATAGCACCCGTATCAAACAATGCATATGCCTTCTTGCCATTTACAGAAATCGTACCTGAGATGACATTTTTGGAAGCTTCCGCTTCCTCTTGGGTGACCGCATACACCCTTCCTTGTGCTGGTGGCCTCTGTGGATTCCCTGGTAAATTTGGTCCAACAATACATTGTTGCACTTGTCGCACCGAGTTGACATTTAGCTGCAACCTCTCTTGTGGGCAGTTTCTCTTAAAGTGCCCCATCTATCCACAACCAAAACATTTTGGTGGACTATTGCAAAATCCAGGCCCATGCTGTCCACCACACCTCTAGCAAATATTACCCCGGTAGGGTACTCTCCCTAGAACTAGACCACTCTTTGCTTTTCCAAAATTCCCAAAATTACTCCTCTTCTTAGATTCCTAGGGATGTCCTTGTCCTGGATAGGGTCTCTTACCCTTTCGAACATCACTAAAGGTTGATTGCTTCCTAGACTTTGATTGCTCTCTTACTAACTTTTGCTCCACCAACTGTGCTCTCTCATAAATCTCATTATAATCCCTTATATTCAAAGGCACTAGTTGTTTTCTAATATTAGTCCTTAGCCCTTTCAAGAACCTCTTAGTCTTTTCCTTTCGATCCTCAACCAATCTAGGAGCATACCTAGACAATTTCTAGTTATCTCACGAATGGTCAGCTCTGAGAATAGCACCATAGGTGCATCGATGAAGGGCCTGATTCATTCAATTGAAAACAGGACTAAAAATTTAGGATATCACACTTTTAGCTACTATTCATTATAAGGACATAAGTAGCCCTTTTCAAAACAAGGCATAAGACTTAATTTAGGTTATCAAGTTGCTATGTAATGGTTTTTGTTCGGTTCGAGTGACTGAATGAATCTCTTTTGTTGGGAATAACGGATTTCCTAAAACCGATATGACACTTAATCGAACCCCTAAAACAAACGCAGAAGACGAGCCTAGGAATCACATGTATCATCGATTGAAAAGTATGTCATGAAATCGAACATACCTTATTTTTACAGAGTAAACACAAATGTTGAAGCTCGAGGAAGAATCCTAATCCCGTTCTACCAAGGAGCGTATTGTTGCTATGAGGGGAGAAAACTTTGTTTATGGAAGCGTACTGTTCTTACACTTCTTGGAGGGAGGGAGAGACTAAACCGTACGTACACTAAAGGGTACGTTCCCTTTTTTTTTTTTCTTTTCTCTCTTAAAATGTCTTCTCCAAATGACGTATCTCTTCAATGTAAAACGTTCCTCCAAAAAATATAACCCCTCAGCATAACACCTCTTCATATCTCAATCATTCATTCATGGACCCTTAACTTGCGAGTTGGGTTTTTAGGCCCAACATGGGCGGACAGGCCTACTTAGGCCCATCAACACATAGAAAAACTCATCATCTCATACTCACGCATGGTGGGCTGAACAAGATCCTCTTTACCTCTCTGCAACATTCATACCGGTGAATAATCCATGCGACCAGCATACTTTGAGAGCTCGTTGCCATACATCTGTTGGAAATATATAGCAGCTCATAATGGCTATCACACTCTAAGTAGATTTAGTATGTAGTACCCTAGATCGATCGATTACATTTATATCTCTCTTAATCTCTTTTAAATAATGATATATTGTATTCACAATTATGATTATTCCAAAAATAAGCATAATTGGTCGACTAGTAAATACAAAACTAAAATGTGATTCTCCAAATTCAATCTTCCTCTTCCTTGAATCTCTCAATTTCAGCTCAACTTGCTTTTCTAGAA
This sequence comes from Eucalyptus dawsonii, assembly GCA_016097615.1. Lineage (NCBI taxonomy): Eukaryota > Viridiplantae > Streptophyta > Magnoliopsida > Myrtales > Myrtaceae > Eucalyptus > Eucalyptus dawsonii. Next base: position 49,284,136 of record CM027875.1, on the reverse strand, counting down.
ATATCCCATTAGCTCGAATCAATTCATGATCATTGGCAACATCCTAAGATAGCAAATACTGAATAGAAATTTTGAGAATAAATAAGAGTCATGAAGGTACTAAATTGAGGAACTCTTTCCCTCAAGAGTCTCACACGACATAAAAGTTTAGATCAAACTTTTGCCACTCTTATTTGTTGTCTCATGCATACATGAAACCCTTAAAGTTACTTAAAATCAAAAAACCGAATAATTCTACCTATCATCAATAACATGTAACAAATATAGTCACTATGTCAAAATTAGTATTGGACAAATCTATTTGAAGGATTTTGATTGTGTAGGAAAACACTAACAAATTGGTCATAATAACCACACAACTTAAGGAACAAAAAGTACACTTAACCGAATATAATCATATAATGATAGTAGAATTGTGTATGATACTACATCAAAGTACCAATCAGAGGTTACTACAATATATCACGATTTAACTTGACATTTCCTCCATGCTAGGTCTAAGAATCTAGTCTTAGTGCAGGCTGCACTATGTGATATCATTTGTCATAATCGGCATTTCTCCAATTATGTTGTAATTGGGGATCGGATGCCTGGACAATTGAGCTTGTGGAAGAGGTTTGCTTTCCCTATTGTTGTTATCCCCTCGAGACGAATCTTTAAAGGTCTCACTACTATGATTTAATATCCAATTTAAATTATAACTATAACTACTCTGTCCGCAAGTAGATGTATGAACTCTTAACACAATCCCATTGAGTGACAAAATTCAGAATTTTTTTTTTCAAAAGATGTACAAATGCCTAAGGAATGAGTTGACTAGAGGTTTGCTCATAATATATCTAGAATTTGTAACCTTAGGGGTTCGTCAAAGAGTGATTGCTGCCAAGCCATTCATTTTGGATTTTGCTTCCAGCATGAATAGTTTGGACAACATCGATCAATTGCAATAAGTTTCAACAGATTGAACCTTAATGCAAATCTGGTTGAAGATTGTTGTACTTTCAACATTTTGCCTTTGAAAATTCTGAAAATAATTGACATCACGGTTTATTTTTAACTCTTAAATAAAAGAAAATGAAATGTTTTATAATTATAACCAGAAATATCTAGTACAAATTAACCAAACGAGGACGATTCAAACATATATAGGAAAATTCAGAAAGAGAGATCAATGCCGATCTGCATAATTAAGTGGACTAAATGCACTAATTGCATTTTTTTCCGTTTGTTCTTTTAGTAGGTCGTGGTCAATGTGATGTTTTGCTAATGCTCGAGGGCAGGATGGTAAATGAGCAGAACCGTCCTTTGGAAAATATTCGGATCCTAGTTTTTGCAATATGCTAATTGAGAAACTCCATCTTGACTAATGGTCAACTTTTAAGCACATAAACAATGGATTTGCAATTTTGCACGTGCTTCTCGTGCTCCACGTCACGTGCACCGCGGGCTTCAAGTGCAACTTTCAACTTCCCGCGGATTATTAGTTCCAGACCCCTCTTATAACTATGTCGGCATAAAAAAAAGAAAAGGAAAGAACAAGTTGAATTAATAACATATTAAATTAATCACTATGAATTGCATATTCTCAGGAGTTTGTATTTGAGTTTTTGGCTGCAACACTAATCCCGCCAAATTCATGACTAGATTTCAACCAAGCAACTCTTGACACAATCTGTTTGCACGTTACAGCATGTAATTTAAAAAATATAGATTTAGCATTTGTGCCACAAGAAAAAAATTATCTTACTGGGTTTGATTTCTATGCAATTAGACATGTTCAAGTTCATATTTAAAGAATTCTTTTTTTAACCTTAAGAGTTTACAAAAAATAGGACCTGCTTTAGAAAGAATAACGATTAAAAAAATGCATTAAACGTGAAAAAACTATCACACATACATTTTTTGTCAGAAGTGTGACCAACAAAACATATTATAGATTGGTAGGGGATGTTACAGTAATCAAAATAACAAAAACCAGTACGTACTCGATAATAAAACGAACCTTACAACTTCAACTCCATCAAAGTAGTCATCTAAGCTCTGAAAGATTCATTCACTTATTAATGGATTCATAATCTGGGTTGACATTAGGATCTATACCAACTAAAATCTGATCACCACGTGTTTTCAATATAAGATTCTTTGAATGAAAAAACATCATTTATGTTGGCTGATTTCGCTGCTGATTATTCAATGCCTGATGAATGTCATTTCTGGTGGCATGATATGTGCGAAAATATTTGTATGGCATTTCATACCTAATATTAGAGTTAGAGACCAAGAAAGTTCCTTGAACTAAATTTATAGTGGAAACGTAATGAGCAATTTTATTTGACTTCGACGAGAACCTCCGCTGTCAAATATGACCGTAGCATTGTATCAGATTTTACCATTCTTAAGTGAACAAAGGTCTCCAAAATAATTAAGGAGAATATAGTTCGAACAATTTACACGTGTCGGAAAAAAGGTACAATATTTAAAGAAATTAAATGGACAACCATAACCAAGATATGGAAAAATATTAGAGAAATTTTTCCAAACATGGTAATGATGATACGATTGATTCATCACATCTATAGAGGGATGAGAAGGTTCTTCAATGGTTATCTTTGAATGTGAGGAGCGTTTAGAACTACCGAGCTTGTGGATAAAAATTCAAATAACAAATTCATTATAATGATTCGAATCACAATATTACCATAACAAAAACGTTCTAGTTCAACTGTGATTTTTGATATAGGTGCGAACCGTGGACTTTAATTACTTGAATTTCACTGAAAATAACTCCATTAATGGATGAAATAACAATTTTTTTACTCTATTAATATTAATGATGCATTAAACCATTTGAAATAGTTTTTTTCTTGGTAAAATAAGCCATTTGAAATAGTTGTTTTTCATTTGTTTTCACTCTTTTTTTCTTCGTTTATATTGCACCATTTCCTCTACCTACTAATCAAATACTGAAAACATATATGTTGCCAAATCGCCTTGTCGCGGTGCCTCTATGCCCGTTGGCTGCTTTTAGCCACCGCAACCGCCGAGCTGAAACTGATCTCTCTGTTTGCATGTGCAACCTGCAGGTGTTGGCATACATTTTTTTATTGAAAAAGTGATATGACGAGCTAGCAAAACAAAGCTATTGTTTAGTTAGGCTCGAAGGCCACCAGCACTATTGCCAAATGAGCACAAAAAGATTACCATGATTGCACTGTTATCCAGTGGGTGTCGCATTTTACGTAAATACTGCAACTGCAGTGAGGGATGATCACGGGCATTCCCATTCTCACCTTAAAACTGGGAACTTGACTGGAGGAACTAGTTCCCCATTTCCCGAGGACTGGATCGAAAGAGACTAGAACCAGATGGGATTGGACCGATCTGGGTCCAATTCCTAGGCAGTCCAATGAAGCCGATCGCAGTGTGCTTAGAAATCTTGTACACGTGCAATAAAATATTAAACTTCAGCATCTGTGTGCATTGACCACACTTCACAAGGTTCACACTTAATCTTTGCGAAAAGGCTGGAGAAAGTATGCTTGAAGAAATTGCCAGGTTTGGCATTTGTACAAAGGCTCTCTTATACCCTCTGCTATTTGTTTGAAGAGGGACTCTTGGAGTGGCTTGCAGGTTAGCGGGAGCAAGATAGAGAGAGAGGGAGTGAGCGTAGTCCCACATCAACAGATAGAAAAGGCTAACAAGTAGGTTGCCCCTTTAAATAGCGAGGAATGTCGGTCGAATGATTCTTAAAGTGAGGCACCGACATTTTACAAAAATTTCAGTTTAAATGATTCTTCCACATGTTTTTTAGGAATAAAAGTAAAATTTCATAAAAATAAATAACCGTTCCAGTTTGGGTGGTCAAAATCAGGAACCGGACTGAAATTTGCCGGTTCCAATTTTATGGAATCGAAAACCAGATTGTGGTCTTTGAGAATGGGATCAAACCAGTTAGTTCAGTCCTATATGGGCAATTCCCAGTTCGATTGGTTCTTTTGCTTACCCCTAACTGTAGTGTGAATCCAAAAGCTAAAAAGTAAAAATCATCTCAAAAACATATACATACCTCTTCTTGTGAAGAATCCAATATGAATTTGTGGATACAATATTTTATGCAAGATTAAAAGTAAAGTCAAGAACATGTGCTAGAGAAGTCCAAAGTATGAGTGCTCCCATTACTAAATAATTTTATCTAAAATATGTGGAAAAATTAGCAAATGAAAGTAAAAGAAAATAAATATAGAGCCACAACAAAAAACCTAAATGAAGTATCCTAGAATTGTTGAAGATTGCAACGATGAATTGCCGGGCAAATCTCCTCTGGCAGTGAGCTTATATTACCTTCACTCTCAGTGAAAATTGTGGTCATAAGCCTCCTACCAATGGAGTAAATGCCCAGTAATTCGCCACTCACATGCCTTGCACACTATAGCACACTATATTACTCGTGTGCTATTAACAAAACAGTTATTTTAGTTTTTTTTCTTTTTGTGGGGGCGGCCGTGGGGGGGGACTTGAATGAACAGTGTTAGAGTGCAGTATCTTTTTTTTTTTTTTTTTGGTAAGGTAAGAAATAATAGATAGACCAACTATACAAAAGATCGGCGCCAAAAACTTGTACTCAAAGAGCACCAGTAGAGAGTGCAATATCTTTTTTTTTTGGGTGACTCGGGAACCACCGTATAGCCCGCAGCTGGCGGCGTAAACTCGGGGCAAACTTAACCACCACCATAGACCCAGCCATGGGTGAGTCGCGCAAATATGATACCTCTAGGATTCAAACTCCTCCCCTTTGTGAGGGGGAGAGTCTGAAACCAGCTGCACCACCGCGGGCGGGGGTGCAATATCTATTTATAAGGGAGAAGTGTTAAAAAAATCCTAAATCTTTTGCATTTATGCCAATTTTGTCCTAGATCTTTTTTTTTGTGCCAATTTAGTCCTAAACCTTTATACGTTGTGCCAATTCAGTCTTTTTTGGCCAATTTTGGCTGGATTTTACTAACTAAACGCCAACCGGCTAACATAGCTTGATCGGTGTTAACATAAACAACTTTTAATAATATTTAAAATATTTAAAATATTTTTTTCTTTTTTTCTTTTTCTTTTTCCTTTTTCCTTATTCTCCTCCTTCCTCCAGCCAGTCATCGAACCTTAGCGATCGGCCAGAGGTGATGGCCGGTGAGGTTGAGGTCTACCTTGCTGGCCACCTCGTGCAGAGCTGGTGAGGCTCAACCTCACTGGCTTGACGCAAGGTCGCCCTCAAGACCTAGATGACGAGGGTCAAGCCTCGCCCATGGCCAACGAGGCTCGACCTCGCCAAATTCAAGCGCGAGGTCGCCCTCGAGAAGTAGGTGGTGAGGGTCGAGCCTTGCCAGATCAGGCGAGGGCCAACCTCGCTAGCCCTACCACGAGGGCCTGGGTGGCCTTGAGCTGGCATCACACCACCTAACGCAAGGTCACCCTCGCAGCCACTGGCGAGGTGGCCGGTGAGGTCGACCTCGCTGGCAGTCTCCTCTGGCTGATCGCCGGTGACCGGCTAGAGGAAGGACAAGGAGAAGGAAAAAAGAAAAAGAAAAAAGAAAAAATTCAAATAAAATAAAATATTATTAAAAGTTGTCCATGTCAAAGACTGATTAGGCCACTTCAGCTGTCCGGCATCCAGTCAACAAAATTCGGCCAAAATTGGTTGGAAAGGACTAAAGGTTTATGACTAAATTAACACAAATACAAAAGGTTTATGAATTTTTTAACACTTTTTCCCTATTTATAACCTCCCAACTCCCAAGAGGGATAACGTATTTTGCATGAACACAGCATATTCTTAGAACATCCAAAATCCAATATAAACTTTAGTTAGGCAAACAAAAAACAAAAACAAAGAGGCTAGTGGTCTAATGAGTTGGATATGCTAAATTTCATTCTCTGTTCCTATAAGGTTTTGGCGACGACCGGAGTCAACCTAGATTCCTCTATCCGATCGATCAAAGTGGAGAAATTTCTAGACTAGTTTAGTTTTAGTTCATTTCAATTATTGCCAGCATATTCCCTGTGTCTTTCCTTAAAAGAAAAATGATACTACGAGCTCCAAGACTTTGACTTAATATGCAATGTCATACTCATTTTATTAATTCGTTTAGCGTGATTCTTGAACTATTCCTAAATATTCAATATAACCATTCAATTTAATCAAACAAGTCAAATGTAATTCATGACATGGAATATTTAATGTTTAGTTTGAATTTTCAAATGATGGGTCAATACGACATAAGAACAATGACCGCATACTTAATTTTGTTATCGATGTACTTTTCGATATGAATTCTTTTTACCGTTTTACAACTTAAATAAATTGAAGGACATGTCAATTAATTCTATCAACTCGAACTGATGAAAAAAATGACATCGAACTACTTAATATAGTCTAGAGACTAGTCTAGAGACTATATTAGGCATTTAGTAATAATTCAAAGATCATATTAAATAATTAAAATTCTAGGGTTGATATTGAATATTAGACTAAAATTACTGAATCATTAGTGTTAGTTTCCTTTTTTTAAATATTACAAAAAGAGTGCGTTGTGTATAAAATTTAAACAAATGATAATCAGTTAAAGTTTGAGGTTGAAACTCTCTTTTACGTTTGTTTTAGGATAGTGCTATTTCCACCCATTTTGGTAAAGACATGCCTTTCTTCAGTTAATTGATTGAAAAACCTTTCTCTTTTTTTGAATATATTGGTTTTTTTTTTTCTACTGTCATGTCCCGATCCTCCGAGCGTGTGCCCATTGCTTGGTGGTCGATTAAATAGCAACGTCCCATGATGCATTGCCAACCCATTCATTTTAATGCACATGCAGAAGCGAATAAATAAGTGCCCAGAATACAATAAGATGGGATAGAAAAGTAGAGCCACCATTTTTCAAAACCAAACCTCCTTTATACATGTCAAGCAAAGTCATATACATTACTAGCTGATATGTACAAGTCTACATAAGGGACGATCCTCAAACAAGCTACTCCATGACTAGCTAGTCAGACTTGTTCATTGATTCGGCTGTCTCCACAGGGTTAGGACGAGATGGTGGGTTCTCCATTGCACCATCGGGAGGGTAAACTAGATCCTCGTCCAGGGTAGCATCAATCACCACAGAGGGGATATCGAAAGTCCTAAGGGGACCTAGCCTAACACCATTGGGAGCATAGTGGAATCATGATCTGAATCGATTAGGTATCTTCTGATATGGAACCTCTTCGATCCAAACAGTGGTTACAACAAGCTCATAGACCCAAAAAACTCCTGGGGTCAGGGTAACTGGAAACCCACTTGGTAACCCTCATGGGACGACTGTGACGCTCAAGGGGATTCGCCATCTAAAAACCTAAAAATTAAATTCACAACTGGGAGAGACGATGTCTCAACAAGTTCACTCCCTAAGACCTAACTAGGAAGGAAATATGCCCCAAGGGCTGCCTAAACACAAACACGAGTCAAAAGACTTACCTTGGCCTCAGTCATTTCCTGCAAGTCAATACAATTCAATCATTTCGACCACTCATTTCCACAACCAATTCATTTATTTGAGACTGAACCATCGATCAATCGACCTAGTCGATTCCATATCATCAAGATCGTCTCTCGGTCAACTAGTTCAATACTATCTATCACCCAATACTATCTATCTAGTCATTTCATTGAAACGATAACTGCCCACCTAAGCTGATCTGAAAGAATGCTCACCAAAGCTAGTAAAGATAGATAATATAGCTCACCGAAGCTAATATAGATAGATAGTATAGCTTGTCGAAGTTGATATAGGTAGTATAGCTCGCCTAAACTAATTTGTGCTCACCAAAGCTGATTTATGGATATTATACTCATCCCCTACCCATTTCACCGTTTTCATAATACTCCGTAAAATAATCATGTGTGGGTACACGATAGGTTTTTGCCAAAAATATAATATCTTTATTTTAATAAATCCCACAAATTATATAGTCGATAAAAAACACTTTTGGCACTATAAACCAATGCCCGATAATTTTCTAGTTAATTACCAAAAATAATAAATGTTGGGATAAATACCCAAAATTACAAATCACACTCGAATTGCACAAAATTAGACTCAATTAATTAAACAAATAACACCACCGAGATCAGCATAAAATTCCGGTCATTGGCTATCCTATCTAATTTCCAGAAAATAATAATTAAATAAATAATTACAAAAATTAATTATTAAACACTAATAAATACCAAAAATGCACACTTAGGCCGGAAAAGCCTAATTAAATACCGAGACGGGCCCGGAAAATTTCCGAACTTGTCTAAATAAATACTACGGCTTATTTACTTGCTAATTACACTAATCTAACCACCTAATATGCAATAATGGTTAATAAAATTGTTAATCTATTCTAAGTATCCACCTAATCCATACTTAACTTAAACTAATCAACCCTTAAGTGTTATTAACTTACTAAGAAGGGATTAGTGAGTTAAACTCACTTGATTAACAAACCAATTGAACCATGATGACGGGGACGAGGAGATGGGCCAAAAACTCCAAAGTGGCAGCACCAAGCGAGTCCAGGATGGGCTTGAAATCAGCCACACAAGGCCCACGGTTACTAGACTGACTTCGAGAGGTTGCTGGCCTTGGCCTGACATGCTGGTTTCTACTTGTTTTGAAGCTAGATCGCGGGGTGAGCGGGGCTAGAACGAATGACTACTAGGCTCAGGTGGTTCCGCTGGTGGTGGTTGGGCCTGCAACTTGAAGATGAAGCTAGACGTGGGCTAAAAATGGAGTTGTTATGCAGGCGGATGATGGAGCGGCTTTGGGTGGTGAATATGGACCACGATGGTGAGTCAACTGCGAGAGATTTGCTAAGGAGATTGACCAAAGAAGACAACCGATGGTGGAGCCGCAGGCGTGAGGGAGAACGCGCAGCATGAGAGTGGAAGAGAAGGAGGTGGCATGAGTGGGGCTCAACTTCAAAAGAAACAGAAAATAAAGAAAGCAGAGGACAGCTAGATTGGGGAAAGGAAAAAAAGCAAGCAATCGAAGAGGAAGGAGGGAGGAGAGAGAGAAAGGGATGTTGACTGGGAGAGAGATAGGGATAAGAGAACAGGGGGTTTGTCGGCCAAGAGGGGAAAATGTGCGAAAAGAAAAGAGAGAGAGAGAGAGAGAGAGAGAGAGAGAGAGAGAGAGAGAGAGAGAGAGAGAGAGAGAGATGTGTGTGGTCGATGGGGGAGGGTGGTCGGATGGGGGAAACGCACGAGGGAAATGAAAGTCAGGCTAAAAGTAAAAGAAAATGTCTTGAATTCAACACTTCTTGGTCCCACAAATTTCCATGTAAAATGCTTGGTCCTCACTTGCTTTCTTGCACTGTAATTCTCCCAAATAACAAGTCTTGGACAGCAAAAATGGCCATTTCCCTCAATTCCGAATTTCATTTCCTTCCTCCCGAAATCCGATTTCTTAACAAATCTCTCCGACTAATGTCAAATTTTGTTGAAGAAAAAGCTCACACCATTTCTACACTTTCCTTCTCACCCATAGCTCACTTAGAGGCCAAAATCTCTTCAATTTGGCCAAACCAAATTTCCGTAAAAATCCCGAACTCACCGAAAATTCCTCGAAAGATGAGTAGACATTCCTAAAATGACTCGGGGCATGGTAGACCTTATCAGATTCAAATTTGTAGTTAATTTCAATCAAGCGCGATTTTAGCATGACCTAACCTAATCAGGATTTAAATTCCTCGAAAGATGAATCGACGTTCCTAAAATAACTCGGGGCATGGCGGAACTTTCAATTTTTGAAATCGGATTGAAATTCATGGTTGGTTTTAATCAAGCGCGATTTTAGCTTAACCTAACCTACCGAGTAACTTTTAGGAATTTTTGGTGCAATTGACCCATGATCAATTTTCTTTGAACCACACGTACCTCTTCGACACATTGGCGACTCTTTGTGGTCGTGAAAATCTCAATATTTCAAATATGGACATAGGATATTCAAAACGACAGAAAATCGGTCTAGTGTCAATCAATGAGAATTTTGCAATCAGGTGGAATCACTCACACTTTGATCACACATCTCAGTCAAATGGACCTATCTCTGGTCTCTGATCGATTTTTAATTGTGCCATAATGACCCTTATAGACTAGCACGATCGAGCAGTCGATTCCTAGTCGAATTCTCAAGTCTATTGCGTTAAAACCCCTTAATGGCTTCACCTGATAGGCCAGTTACCTCATGAGTGGCCATCTTAGAGAAAAGCACTATAAGTGCATTGATGAAATGCCCAACTTATTCAATCGAAATCAGAACTTGAAAATCAGGATGTCACATTTACAAGGCTAACCAACAAAACTCTCATTGTTTCTACAATCTCTCTCATCCATTTTCACAATATAAATATTCAATTACATCTATTTTTTTTATTTTTTAATGTTTGATGTGGCACCAAGAAAAATGATTTTTCTTATGTTGAGATTGTTCCATCACAATATTAACAGCCACATAATGGTACAAAAAAATGGCCAAGTGTATTTTCCATTCACGAAGTTGACAAGTTTGTGGACTTGGGCTATAACTATGTCTTGTTAGAATCATATGTAAAATACAAAAAAAAAAAAATTGTATATTATAGCTGTAACCTATATAGGTTTTGGAAAAATTGCACCACAAGTTCTAAACATTATATATAAAATGCAATAAATTAAGTCTTCAAATTTTACTTAAAAGTGTAATAAACTCTTAAAACTTATGTTGTGAAGTGCAGTTTAATGATGCGATATGGGCAAATTTTCAAAAACACATAGGTAATTTTAGGTGCCATTTATAATAAGGGCATAATTAGCCCTCTTTGAAAAAGGCATGGGGCTTAATTGATCCATTGAAAATGTTTAGGATTTGATTGTAGGGTGCACTTTTTCCTTTAGTTGTTTCTCTTTTTTCATATATAACATATTTATACACTTAATTGCACAGCTTTGTTGCTGACCTTAAACAAAGGCTATCAAAAAGGCTCGACCTAACCTAAGTGAGTCAACCTGGAAAATTCGGATAATTTCAAGTTGGATCGCAAAATTGTTCAGATAACCGAACCGAATCACTTTACCTACTAACTTTGAGTTTTCAAACCCTTAGTTTGCCGGGCAAATTCGTTGTCTTCTACCTTCTCTCTATCTCTCTCTCTCCCCTCTATTTAAACGCACCTCCCGAGTCGCAACTCAGCTTGTATCTTCCCAAAGCATAGTTGCGCTCGGTGGTTTCCTCTAGTCTTCAGTGGCTAAGTCGAGCTTAGTCAGCCACCGCAGTGACACTGGTGCCTCCTATGGCTTGCTTGAAGATCTCTATTTCCACAATTGAATGTCAGCCATTTCTTAGTCCAATTGAACTGGCGAGTGTCGATTGACGTTTCGCATGGGTCCTGCTTTTGCTTAGCTGGATTGATTTAGTTGTCTTTCGGATTTGATCTTGCAATGTGTGTGAGGAGACTCATGCATGTTTTCCTTATCTGTTAAATGAGGAAAACATATATTTCTTTAGGGCGTTGATAAGTGGTTGTATGTGCTCTTAATTCGACGTAGGTTTGAGGCTCAAACCATAACATTTAAAGAAGGGCACAATCTTGGAAGCAAGAGGCTGAAGTAGTGATAGAGACGTAGATTGAAGAATATAAAGGTCGAGACCATGCGTTCTTTACCAGAAGGAAGAACCTTAGGCAAGAATTGTGCTCTGGCAAATACCATATCTTCCTCTGGCATATACCCGGCATTGTGCAGAATTTGGTGAAATAAATACAGGCTTGATCATCAATGTGACGACTCAGGCATGGCCATGTGAAGGAGCGGTGCAGAAAGCGACAGTGAATAACAGCGTAATTCTCCTTTGGCAGGAGAGAACTGCATTGGCATGCATGCAAATGTTAATGCTGTTCTTGCTTCCGCCGAAGGAGAATTGCCCTGCCATTCACTTGCACTGAATATACATATCTACTCAGAGCTCAGCACAGGCATTGACACGGCATTTGTCATTTCCAAACGGCAACTTTGAGACGTAGATGTTGCACCAGGTACGTAGGGTGATTATCAAATGTTACATGCCTCGTAACTTCGTTCTATGTTTATGTGACAAATATAGATTTCCCGTATTCACTTGCGTTGGAGGTACTTTAACATGCTTTCAATTAGGTTATTGCCAGAACAGTGAAATTTGTTGAAGCATCAAGAAGAGTAGAGTAACAAAGCAAACTTTTTAAGTATAAAATTTATTTTCATTAGTTTGACGCACCCTTAATTTCATAAAAAAAATTAAATGAAACATCCCATAATTGTAGAAGATTGCAACGGTGAATTGCCAGGCAAATCTCCTTTGGCAGTGAGCTTACATGACATTCACTCCCAGTGAAAACATTTGAGTATAAACCACCTGCCAAAGGAGTAAATGCCTAGTAATTCACCACTTACATGTCATCCACTCTATTCTTCACGTGCTTGTATAATTCTAATTTTTTTTTTTTTGGCTTCGATGAACATAGTTAGATGCAATATCTATTTATAGCCTCCCAAAAGCGGTAGAGATGTTTTCCATACACACAGCATATTCTCAGAACATCCAAAATAAAATAAAATAAAATAAAATAAAATAAAATAAAATAAAATAAAATATAATAAAATATAATAATAATAATAATAATAATAATAATAATAATAATAATAATAATAATAATAATAATAATAATAATAATAATAATAATAATAATAATAATAATAATAATAATAATAATAATAATAATAATAATAATAATAATAATAATAATAATAATAATAATAATAATAATAATAATAATAATAATAATAATAATAATAATAATAATAATAATAATAATAATAATAATAATAATAATAATAATAATAATAATAATAATAATAATAATAATAATAATAATAATAATAATAATAATAATAATAATAATAATAATAATAATAATAATAATAATAATAATAATAATAATAAAGGCTAGTGGTCCAATGAGTTGGATATGCTAGATTTTATCCCTCAGTTCATACCAGGTTTTAGGGACGACCGGAGTCAACATATATTCCTCTATATCCAACTAATTGGAGTGGAGAAATTTCTAGACAAATTTAGTTTTACTACATTTCGATCTTGTCGTTATTTCAAGTATATTCCTAGTGTGTTTTCTTAAAGGTAAAATGATGCTACGAGTTCTTAAATGTTGGCCTAATATGCAATGTCAAACTTAAATTTTTAATTCGCTTAGTGTGATTAGTAAACTATTCTTAAATATTTAATGTAGTGTCTCTATTTAATCAAACAAGTTAGATGTAATTTGGTGACATTGAATATTTAATGTCGAGTTCGAATTTTGATATCATGGGTCAATAAGACATAACAACATGTGAACGCAGATTCTATTTTTTTGTTGATCTACTTCTATATACAAATTTTTCTTGTTTATTGTTGAAACTTAATAGATTGAAGTACATGTTGGTTAATTCTATCTGCTCGAACTAATGACAAACCAATGTTGAGTTTCTTAAGATAGTCTAGAGACTACATTAAACATTTAGTAAAAATTCAATAATCATATTAAATAAATTAAAAGCCCAATGATGACAAGAAACAATGAGCTAAAGTTAATGAATTATAAATGTTGTTTTTAAATATTACAAAATAAGCACATTTCCATGTAAAAAATTTAAATAAATGATAATGGTAAATGACTTTTTATTTATTTTGATGTGGCAGCAAGGAAAATAACTCTTTTCCTATGTTGAGGGTGCTTTGTCACGGTATCAACGGCCACATAATGTTAGAAAATATGAAAAAGCCTAGTAGTGTTTTCCATTCACGAAGTTGACAAGTTTGAGGACTTGCACAATAATTATCTCTTCTTAGAATCATATACAACATACACATATTTTTGATAAATTATAATGATAACCTATATAGTTGTTGGTAAATGAGAAGAACCCTCCTTTGGAAATTATTCGAATCCTAGTTTTTGCAATATGCTAATTGAGAAACTCCATCTTGACAATTGGTCAACTTTTAAGCACATAAACAATGGATTTGCAATTTTGCACGTGCTTCTCGTGCCCCCACGTCACGTGCACCGCGGGCTTCAAGTGCGACTTTCAACTTTCCCGCGGATGATCAGTTCCAGACCCCTCTTATAACTATGTCGGCATAAAAAAAAGAAAAGGAAAGAACAAGTTGAATTAATAACATATTAAATTAATCACTATGATATTGAATATTCTCAGGAGTCTGTATTTGAGTTTTTGGCTGCAACACTAATCCTGCCAAATTCATGACTAGATTTCAACCAAGCAACTCTTGACACAATCTGTTTGCACGTTACAACATGTAATTTAATAAATATAGATTTAGCATTTGTGCCACAAGAAAAAAAAATTATCTTACTGGGGTTGATTTCTATGCAATTAGACATGTTCAAGTTCATATTTAAAGAATTCTTTTTTTAACCTTAAGAGTTTACAAAAATAGAACCCACTTTAGAAAGAATAACGATTAAAAAAAAAAACTCATTAAACGTGAAAAAGCTAGCACACATACATTTTTCATCAGAAGTGTGACAAACAAAACATATTATAGATTGGTAGGGGATGTTACAGTAATCAAACTAACAAAAGCCAGTACGTACTCGATAAGAAAACGAACTTTACAACTTCAACTCTATTAAAGTAGTCATGTAAGCTCTAAAAGATTCATTCACTTATTAATGGATTCATAATCTGGGTTGACATTAGGATCTTTACCAACTAAAATCTGATCACCACGAGTTTTCAATATAACATTCTTTGAATGGAAAAAAAAATCATTTATTCTGGCTGATTTCGCTTCTAATTATTTAATGCCTGATGAATGTCATTTCTAGTGGCATGATATAAGCGAAAATATTTGTATGGCATTTCATACCTAATATTACAGTTAGAGACGAAGAAAGTTCCTAGAACTAAATTTTTAGTGGAAACGCAATGAGCAATTTTATTTGACTTCAACGAGAACCTCCACTGTCAAATATGAAAGTAGCGTTGTATCAGATTTTGACACTCCTAAGTGAACAAAGGTCTCCAAAATAATTAAGGAGAATATAGTTCGAACAATTTACACGTGTGGGAAAAATGTACAATATTTAAAGAAATTAAATGGAAAACCATAATCAAGATATGGAAATTAGAGAAATTTTTCCAAACATGGTAATGATGATACGATTGATTCATCACATCTATAGAGGGATGAGAAGGTTCTTCAATGGTTATCTTTGAATGTGAGGAGCGTTTAGAACTACCGGGCTCGTGGATAAAAATTCAAATAATAAATTCATTATAATGATTCGAATCACAATATTACGATAACAAAAATGTTCTAGTTCAACTATGGTTTTTGATATAGGTGTGAACCGTGGACTTTAATTACTTGAATTTCACTGAAAATAACTCCATTAATGGATAAAATAACAATTTTTTTACTCTATTAAAATTAATGACGCATTAAACCATTTGAATTAGTTGTTTTTCATTTTTTTTAACTCTTTTTTCTTCATTTATATTGCACCATTTCCTCTACCTACTAATCAAATACTGAAAACATATATGTTGCCAAATCGCCTTGTCGCGGTGCCTCTATGCCCGTTGGCTGCTTTTAGCCACTGCAACCGCCGAGCTGAAACTGATCTCTCTGTTTACATGCGTGAGTGCTGCAACCTGCAGGTGTTGGCATAATTTTTTTTTTTTTTTATTGAAAAATTGATAAGACGAGCTAAGCTATTGTTTAGTTAGGCTCGAAGGCCACCAGCACTATTGCCAAATGAGCACAAAAAGATTACCGTGATTGCACTGTTATCCAGTGGGTGTCGCATTTCGTGTAAATACTGCAACTGCAGTGAGGGATGATCACGGGCATTCCCATTCTCATCTTAAAACTGGGAACTTGACTGGAGGAACTGATTCCCCCATTTTCTGAGGACTGAATCTAAAGAGACTAGAACCGGATGGGATTGGACCGATCTGGGTCCAATTCCTAGGCAGTCCAATGAAACCGATCGCAGTGTGCTTAGAAATCTTGTAAACACGTGCAGTAAAATATTAAACTTCAGCATCTGTGTGCATTGACCACACTTCACAAGGTTCACACTTAATCTTTGCGAAAAGGCTGGAGAAAGTATGCTTGAAGAAATTGCCAGGTTTGGCATTTATACTCAAGCTCTCTTACACCCTCTGCTATTTGTTCGAAGTGGGACTCTTGGAGTGGCTTGTTTCTTGTAGGTTAGCGGGAGCAAGATAGAGAGAGAGGGAGTGATCGGTCAATACGACGTAAGAACAATGACCGCATACTTAATTTTCTTATCGATCTACTTTTCTATAAGAATTCTTTTTACCATTTTACAACTTAAATATATTGAAGGACATGTCAATTAATTCTATCAACTCGAACTGATGAAAAAATGACATCGAACTACTTAATATAGTCTAGAGACTAGTCTAGAGACTATATTAGGCATTTACTAATAATTCAAAAATCATATTAAATAAATTAAAAGTTTAGGATTGACATTGAATATTAGACAAAAATTACTGGATCATTAATGTTGGTTTCCTCTTTTTAAATATTACAAAAAGAGTGCGTTGTGTATAAAATTTAAACAAATGATAATTGGTTAAAGTTTGAGGTTGAAACTCTCTTTTAGGTTTGTTTTAGGATAGTGCTATTTCCACCCATTTTGGTAAAGACATGCCTTTCTTCAGTTAATTGATTGAAAAACCTTTCTCTTTTTTTTTTTTCACTGTCACATCCTGATCCTCTGAGCGCATGCCCATCCCTTGGTGGTCGATTAAATAGCAACGTCCCAGGACATCGCCGACACATTCATTTTAATGCACCTACGGAAGCGAATAAGTAAATGCCCAGACAACAATAGGATGGGATAGAAGAGTAGAGCCACCATTTTTCAAAACCAAACCACAAATTTATACATGTCAAGCAAAGTCATAAACATTATTAGCCGGTATGTATAAGTCTACAAAAAGGACGATCCTCAAACAAGCTACTCCATGACTAGCTAGTCTGACTCGTTCGCTAATTTGGTTGTCTCCACAGGGTTGGGACGAGATGGCGAGTTCTCCATTTCACCATCAGGAGGGTAAGCTGGATCCTCATCCAGGGCAACATCAATCACCACAGAGGGGTAATCAAAAGTCCTAAGGGGACCTAGCCTAACACTGTTGGGAGCGTAGCAGAACCATGCTCTAAATCGATTTGGTATCTCCTGATGTGGAACCTCTTTGATCCAGACAATGGTTACAATAAGCTCATAGACCCAAAAAACTCTCGGGGTCAGGGTAACTAGAAACTCGCTTGGTAGCCCTCATGAGACGACTATAACACTCAAGGTGATTCGCCATCTAAGAACCTGAAAATGTTATCCCACAAACTGGGTGAGATGACGTCTCAGTAAGCTCACCATCTATGACCCGACTAGGAAAGAAATATGCCCTAAGGCCACCTAAACACACACACGAGTCAGAGGACTTACCTTGGCCTTAGTCCTTTCCTGCAAGTTAGTACAATTCAATCATTTTGATCACTCATTTCCACAACCAGTTCATCCAATTAGATTGAACCATCGATCATTCGACCTCATCGATTCCATATCATCAAGACCGTCTCTCAATCAACCATTTCAATATTATCTATCACCCAATACTATCTATCCAGTCGTTTCATTGATATGATCACTGCTCACCTAAGCTAATATGAAAGAATGCACACCAAAGCTGGTAAAGATAGTATCGCTCACCGAAGTTGATATAGATAGATAGTATAGCTTGCCGAAGCTGATAGAGGTAGTATAGCTCGCCTAAGCTGATTTGTGCTCACCGAAGCTGATTTATGGATATTATACTCATCCCTTACCCATTTCACCGTTTTCATAATACCCAATAAAATAATCTTGTGTGGATACACGGTAGGCCTCATCAAAAATATAATATCTTTATTTTAATAAATCTCACTAATTATGTAGTCAATAAAAACATTGTTAGCGCTGAAAACTGACGCCAAGTAATTTTCTAATTAAATACCGAAAATAATAAATTTTGGGATAAATACCCAAAATTACAAATCACACTCGAATTGCACAAAATTACACTCAATTAATTAAACAAATAACACCACTACAATCAACATAAAATTCTGGTCACTAGCTATCCTGGTCTAATTTCTGAAAATTAATAATTAAATAATTAATAAAAAAGTTAATTGTTAAATATTAATAAATACCAAAATGCACACTTAGGTTGGAAAAGCCTAATTAAATACCGAGACGGGGCCCGGAAAATTTCCAAACTTGTTTAAATAAATATTATTTTTACTTGCTAATTACACTAATTTAACCACCTAACATGCAATAACAATTAATTAAATTGCTAATCTATTCTAACTATCCACCTAATACATACTTAACTTAAACTAATCAACCGTTAAGCATCATTAAATTACTAAGCAGTGATGAGTGAGTTAAACTCACTTGATTAATGACTGATTGAACCACCGCAATGGCGGCAAAGAGACTAGCCAAAAACTCCAAAGTGGCAGCACCGAGTGGGGCCGGGATGGGCCCGAAATCGGCCACACAAGGCCCACGGTTGTTGGATTGACTTCGAGAGGCTGCTGGCCTCAGCTTGATAGGCTAGTTTTTGCTTGTTTCGAAGCTGGATCGTGGGCTGAGCAAGGCTAGAATGAACGACTACTAGGCTCTGGTGGTTCCGATGGTGGTGGCTGGGCTTGCAACTTGAAGATGAAGCTGGACGTGGGCTAAAAATGGAGCTGTTACGCAGGTGGATGATGGAGCGGCTTCAGGTGGTGAAGATGGGCCATGATGGAGAGTCAACTGTGAGAGATTTGCTGAAGAGATTGACCAAAGAAGACAACCGATGGTGGAGTCATAGGCGTGAGGGAGAATGTGCGGCATGAGTGGGGCTCAGTTATGAAAGAAACAAAAAATAAAGAAAGCAGAGGACAGTTGGATTGGGGAAAGGAAAAAAAGCAAGCAATCGAAGAAGAATGAGGGAGGAGAGAGAGAAAGGGACATCAACTGGGAGAGAGATAGGGATAAGAGAGTAGGGGGTTTGTCAGCCAGGAGGGGAAAACATGCGAAAAGAACGAGAGAGAGAGAGAGAGAGAGAGAGAGAGAGAGAGAGAGAGAGAGAGATATGCAGTCGAAGGGGGAGGGTGGTTGGATGGGGGAAACGCATGAGGGAAATGAAAGTCAGGCTAAAAGTAAAAGAAAATATCTTGAATTCAACACTTCTTGGTCCCACAAATTTCCATGTAAAATGCTTGGTCCTCACTTGCTTTCTTGCACCATAATTCTCCCAAATAACAAGTCTTGGATAGCAAAAATAGCCATTTCCCTCAATTCTAGATTCCATTTCCTTTTTCCCAAATTCCTATTTCTTAACAAATCTCTCCAATTAATGTCCAATTTTGTTGAAGAAAAAACTCACACCATTTTTACAATTTCTTCTCACCCATAGCTCACTTAGGAGGCCAAAATCTCTTCAATTTGGCCAAACCGAATTTCCATAAAAATCCCGGACTCACATAAAATTCCTCAAAAGATAAGTCGACATTCCTAAAATGACTCGGGGCATGATAGAACTTTCAATTTCTAAAACCGGATTCAAATTTGTGGTTAATTTCAATCAAGCCCGATTTTAGCGTGACCTAACCTAATCAGAATTCAAATTTCTCGAAAGATGAGTTGACGTTCCTAAAATGACTCGGAGCATGGTAGAACTTTCAATTTCTGAAATTAGATTCAAATTCGTGGTTAAGTTCAATCGGGCGTGATTTTAGCTTGATCTAACCTACCGGGTAGCCTTTAGGAATTTTTGGTACAATTGACTCGTGGTCGATTTTCTTCAAACCACACATACCTCTTCGACACATTGGGGGACTCTCGGTGGTTGTGAAAATCTCAATATTTCAAATATGAAAATAAGATATCCAAAACGACAAAAAATCAGTCTAGTGTCAATCGACAAGAATTTTGCAATCAGGTGGAATCACCTACACTTTGATCACACATCTTAGTCAAATCGACTTATCTCAGGTCTCTAATCGATTTTCAATTGTGCTGTAATGACTCTTGTAGACTAGCACGGTCGAGCAGTCAATCCCTTGTTGAAATCTCAAGTCTATTGCATTAAAACCCATTAACAGCTTCACCTAATAAGCCAGTTATCTCATGAGTGGCCATCTCAGAGAAAAACACTATAAGCATGTCGATGAAAGGCCCAACATATCCAATTGAAATCAAAACTTGAAAATCAAGATGTCACAATTTACAAGGCTAACCAACAAAACTATCATTGTTTCTATCATCTCTCTCATCTGTTTTCACAATATAAATGTTCAATTACATCCAACAAGGTACTATCTAATTATGTATAATGCATTTTGCATTACTTGCCACAATGGATTCTCTTTTTTTGGGGGGGGAGGGGGGTTGAGGGAGAAATGTGGCTCTAGGTTTTTAGGTAATTTTTTATTTTTTTGATGTGGCACCAAGAAAAATGATTTTTCTTATGTTGAGATTGTTCCATCACAATATTAACAGCCACGTAATGTTACAATATATATATATATATATATATATATATATATATGCCAAGTATATTTTTCATTCACGGAGTTGACAAGTTTGAGGACTTGGGCTATAACTATGTCTTCTTAAAATCATATGTAAAATACAAAAAAAAAAAAAAAAAATTGTATATTATAGCTGTAACCTATATAGGTTTTGGAAAAATTGCACCACAAGTTCTAAACATTATATATAAAATGCAATCAATTAAGTTTTCAAATTTTACTTAAAACTGTAATTAACTCCTAAAACTTATGTTACGAAGTGCAATTTAAAGATGCGATATTGGCAAATTTTCAAAAACGCATAGGTAATTTTACGTGCCATTTATTATAAGGGCATAATTAGCCCTTTTTGAAAAAGGCATGGGGCTTAATTGATCCATTGAAAATGTTTAGGATTTGATTGTAGGGTGCACTTGTTCCTTTAGTTGTCTCTCTTTTGTCATATATAACATATTTATACACTTAATTGAGATGACATGCATCAACTAAATATTAGGAATCGAAAGAGGAATTTTCAAGCGGTCTTAAAGATGGACATGCAAAACGTGTATGACCGTGTGGAATGAGATTTCCTATAAGATTACCACCTCAAGTTAGGTTTCCATACTACTTGCGTGCAATAGGTGATATAGTGTCTTGCAACAGTCTCCATCAGTGTTAAATTCAATGAAGAACAATTAAATTATTTCCAACCGATGCGAGTCCTTAGACAGGGAGATCCCCTATCCCTATATCTGTTCATTCTGATGGCGAATGTCTTGTCCACTCTCATACATTAAGCTCTTGATATGAGAAATATCAAGGGCATGCAGTTGAACATGTGGTGTTCTATTCTTTCCCATTTATTTTTCGCAGATGATGCAATATTTTTCTTAGATGGCAAAATCTAGGAATGTCAAAATCATGCCAACATTCTAAATTAATACTGTTTAGCTACAGGATAGGTTGTTAATAGGAAAAAAAATCAAGCATATTCTTCAGTAAAGCTTGACCTAGTAGTCTACAGGAAAACCTAGCAAAGGAATTTTAAATCCCTATGCTAAACAGGATGTCATGCCCTGATCCTTGAACGCGTGTCCATCCCTCACTTGGTCAATTAATAGCAACATCTTAGGACGCATCACAAACCCTTTTATTTTAATACGTATGCAGAAACATATAATAATCCCCAGACAATAAAACGTTTGGGATAGAAAACCATAACCACACTTTTATACAAACACACCTCATAGTATATTTTACAATACTATTAACATAGGTCTGATCTAAAACCTATCCACAAGTACACAAGGTTTGCAAAACGGGATGGGATCTTAGTCCTCATCCGGGTCATACTCGGGATTATCATCCCGATCCTCCTCAGATTCCTCTTCACTAAGCTCATTTTCTTCTAGTTCCTCATCTTCTTCTGGTTCCTCCTCTTCAGGGTCTTCTAATAGGTAATCCTCCATTGGTTCCTCCTCCTCAGACTCTTCCACCTCTGGCCATTCCCACTCCTGATCCTCCTCCAGTTCCTAGTCTTGCTCGACTATCTCCCCTTTTTCTAGCATGCTCCAGTTAGAGTCCGCTGCTGATGGCTAGGGGGAGTCGTGATCAGTCTCGAGTTTAGGGTCTTTTGCATCCACTACCAACCTATCCTTATGATCAGCCATCCCTTCTTCGAATGCTTCCTCTAGAACGCGCATAGGCACATCTCCCTCAGGTATGGGGCCCTCTCTCCGCCCATCGAAGTAATGACGATACCACGATCAATACTCATGGGGCCTCATGATGTCCTAACCAACATCAACCCAGACGGTGGACTTTACCAGCACGTACTCTAGTCCTTCTGGGTGAGGTTGTATGTGGAAGTGGTATGCTACCTTGGTAATCTCTTCAGGGATGCCAAAATACATGGCAGGACGAGGAGGTGGAGGTATGGCCATCTAAGGACCTGAAATAGTTATATAATAATCATTAAGACATCATATTAGCGAGTTCTACCCCTTAAGACTTGATTAGTAAGCCAACATGCCATCCGAGCTGCCTATGCACACATGGGTTAGAAAACTTACCTTGGCCTCAGATTCCACCTGCATATTGGCATAGTTCAAATAGGCACCTAATCATAAAATCATGGATCGATATATCAATCAATCGACCTAATCAATTACATGTCATCATGATCATCCCTTAGTTATTTCCATTTATACTATACAATTTCCAGTATAATATACCTAGTCACCAAGCCACGTGCATTCTTTAAGACGACATATTCGCCAAGGCGGCATACTTAGTCACCAAGCCACGTGTATTCTCTAAGGGGTCTTATACGCCAATGCGACATACTAATCACCAAGCCAAATGCATTCTCTAAGGCGACTTATTCACCAAGGCGATGTACTAATGACCGAGCCACGTGCATTCTCTAAGGTGATATACCAAATCATCGAGCCATGTACATTTTCTAAGGTGATATACCAAATCATTGAGCCACGTGCATTCTCTACGGCAACTTATTCGCCAAGGTATTGTACTAAACATCAAGCCATGTGTTTTTTCAGATGATAGATATTCTCAACTATTCACGTGCATTCTCTAAGGAGACTTATTCACCAAGGCAACCTATTCTATCACTGAGCCATGTCATACATCATTTCTTCTCACTTTTATCATACTCGATAAAATATCATGCATAGGCACACGGTTGGCTTTAACCAAAATAAAATGTTTCCCTTTCCATAACTCCTACTATTTTCCGTAATCCACTAAACTTTTTTTTAGCTTTATCAACCGATGTCCTGTTATTTTTCAATTAATAACCAAAATTATTTAATTTAGGAAATAAATCCTAATTTCGCAAACAACTCATTTCAATTAAATAAATGGACTACACCACAACAATCAGCATAAAATTCTAGTCGTCGGCTATCTCTGCCTAATTTCTGGAAAATAATTAATTAATTAATTAATTTCAAAATTTATTAAATAAATACAATAAATCAAATTTAGGCCCGTAATGCCTAATGGGAAGCCGAGACGAATCAGGAAAATTCCCAAGGTCCGTTCAATAAATATTAGAAGCTCTCTACTTGCTAATAACTAAGTCTAACCACCTAACATGCATCAATAAGTCACTAATTTAATTGTTCTAAACTAATATAATCACCTAATCATGCTTAATTAACATTAATCAATAATTAAGCATCATTAGCAAAAAAAGCAAGGATTAGTAAGCTAAACTCACTCATTTAACAATCCGTTCAGACTAAAACGTCGGGAATGTCACGGGGAACGTTTTACTCCAAAGCGGGCCTAGGGTTCAGGGCTCAGAAACACCTCAAATTGAGCCTTAAAGGTGTTGTGATACCCACAAATCTACTCTATAGTTGCTGCTGGTTGGTGATTGATTTAGGGCCGATTGAGGCGAGCAAGGGTTGGGGAAGCTGCAGCTAGGCCGAGCAAGGTTGAGTGGTGGCTCACAGTGGTTGGAGGTGATCGAACGGTAGCTGAACGGGCTCCAACATGAGCTGAAGGTGATGCTGGGCACACAGTAGAGGCAGCTGGATAGCGTGAGGGAGGCGGCAAGGCACGGCGCGCGCGGTTGGTGGCGAATGGCGACTAGTGGCGCGACTCAGATGGCAACTTAGCATGCGACGACTGGATGGCATGGCAACTCCTTCCGCTGGCTCCTGCTGGGCGTTGACCAAGGCTGGGAGAGAGAGAGGATGGAGGTGGAAGGTGCGATGAGAGAGAGAGAGAGAGAGGGGGGGGATAGAGATGAGGGAGAGATGAAGGGACCCTTGGTCATTTTTTTTCCACACTTGCTCTCCAAGATTCATCCTGGGCCACGCACACATACTTAGCCTCCATTAGGCTACCATTACACTCCTCATAACTTCTCAACTGGTCCAAAATGGTTAGTAGAAGGGGGAGCTACGAATTTGCCACATTTGATTCCAATTGGTTGCCTAATCTTGCTCAATTCATTCTCATTTGGCTTCCATAAAATCAATTAGTACCCCAACGCATCAATTGACAATTTTCATCATCCAATAAACCATCTTGCATCTCAAATTTGAAATCAAAAACAATCATCGGCTTTAATTGAACAAAAACGATCTCGAGCCGACTTTTTCCCAAAAAGTCTCGATTATGTTTTTAGAATTTATTATGACATGATAGAATCTTCAATTTCTGAAATCGGACTTGAATTGGTAGTTAATTTCCATTCTGCGCGTTTTTAGCGTAATCTAGACTCCTTAGTAGTATTCAGAACTTTTTAGTACAAATGACCCGTGATCGATTTTCTTTGAGCCACAATAAACCCACTCAACACATTGGTGACTCTCGATTGTCGTAAAAATCTTGAGAATTCAAATATGAACATAGAGTACCAAAACGACAATAAAATCAAATTAGTGTCGGTCGATGAGAATTTCTCAATTTAGTGGAGTCACCCATGATCGGCCACACATCTTAGTCGAACTGACCTATCTCTGATCTCAAATCGATTTTTAACTGTGCTTTAATGGCCTCTAAAGATGAGCACGGTCGAGAGGTCAAGTCCTGGTTGAATTCTCAAGTCTATTGCCATCAAATTTCTTAATGGCTTACCCAGCTAGTCTAGTTATCTCGAGAGTGATCAGTTCTGAGAACAGCCCTATAGGCGCATCAATGAAATGCCCGATTTATTTAGTAGAAAACAGGTTGAAAATTCAGGATGTCATAACTCTTTATCTCTTATAAAAATTTCATTCTCGAAATTTAAACCTTACACACTTTGATTAAAAGGGTGGGGATACAACTATCTCATTGATTCTTCAGTTTCTCACGTTGCTCTTTCTGTACCATGGTATTGTCAGACCACTTTGACCAACGAGATGGTCTTTATACGCAAAATTTGTTCTTTATGATCCACAATTTGAACTGGGCTTTCAACGTATGACACACGGTCGTCCATGTCCAATTTCTCGAAATTGAGCACGTGGGTTGGGTCAGACTCATACTTCCTTAACATCGACATGTGAAAGACGTTGTGCATTTGCGCCAATGTCGGCGGCAACGCAAGACGATACATTAAGCTCCCAATTCTTTCAAGAATCTCAAACGGACCTACGTACCTCAAACTCAGTTTTCCTTTCTTATCAAAGTGCGAAGTTCCCCTCATTGGTGACACCTTTAAAAAAACGTGATCACCAACTTGGAATTTCAAAGACCTTTGACGCTTATCTATATAACTTTTATGCATGCTTTGAGCAATCTTTAATCTGCCTCTGGTCACTACCACGGCTTCTACTGATTGCTGGACCAACTATAGGCCTGGAATATTTCTTTCCCCAACTTCATCTCAACACACTGGTGTTCTGCACACTTTGCTATACAACGCTTCAAATGGAACCATCTTGATGCTCTGCTGATAACTATTGTTATAGGCAAACTCTACCAGGTGTAGCTAATTTTCCCAACTTCCTTTGAAGTCTAGTACACAAGCTCTCAGCATGTCCTTGAGGATTTGAATTGTCCTCTCAAACTAGTCATCCGTCTAAGGATGATATGCCTAAGGCACTTTGTAAGCTCTTCCAAAAAGCGGCGGTAAATCTTGTGTCTCTATCCGAAGTTATCGTAACCGGTACTCCATGCATTCGAACTACTTGACGCACAAATCTGCGTGCCTATCAAAACTTAGGTCCTTTCGAACTACAATGAAGTGAGCCAACTTTGTCAATCTGTCGACTATTAGCCAAATTGAATCATTTCCTCTTTGACTCCTCGATAGTCCAGTCATGAAATTCATCATGATATACTCTCATTTCCATTATGGGATTTCAAGAGGTTGTAGAAGTCTTCCCGGCTTGCAATGCTGAGCCTTTACTTGCTAACACGTCAGCCACTTGGCGACATGCTTGGCAATGTCCGCCTTCATACCTGACCACCAATAGTGTTGACGCGGATTCTGATACATCTTGGTACTTCCAAGATGAATGCTGTAATTGCTACGATGTGCTTTAAATAAAATATCTTCTCTGAGCTCTACATTGTCAAGTACAACCAAATGTCCTCGGAACTTCAGTATTCCATCATTAGAAACCTAAAAATCAGTCTTTCTTTTCTCAGTGTCCTCTTGAAGTATCTCTTGTACATTTGGATCTGTCGGTTGAAGTAACTTGATTCTGACCTGGACATCCGGTTCAATTCTGAGGGTGGCCGTAAGATTCGAAAGGTGGCCTATCTCAAACTTGAATACCGAATCTCAAACTCTTTTAATTAAGTTCCACTCCTTAACTAATATGTGCGTAACTGAAGACTTTTGACTTAAAGCATCGGCGACCTTGTTCGCTTTTCCCGAGTGATATAGGATATCATAGTCGTAGTCCTTTAGCAATTCCATTTATCAACACTGTCTTATGTTCAATTCCTTCTAAGAGAACAGGTACTTGAGACTCTGATGGTCCATCAAGATCTGGAATCTTTCCTCACACAAGTAGTGTCTCCAAATCTTCAAGACAAATATAAAGTTGCGAGCTCTAAGTCATGCGTCAGGTAATTCAACTCATGAGATCTCAATTAACGGGAGGTGTATGCAACAATTTTGCCATGTTGCATTAGCACATATCCCAATCCTCTGAGTGACGCATCACTATAGATCTTGAATCCTCCGGGACCAGATGGAATCGTCAGCATAGGTGCGGTAGTCAGGTTTTCCTTAAGCTCTTAAAAGCTACTCTCGCACTTGTTTTTCCATACAAAATTTTCCTTTTTCTTTGAAAATTTTGTCAATGGCGATGCTAGAGACGAGAACCCTTCCACAAACCATCTGCGATACCCTGCTAAACCCAAAAAACCTCTAATCTCTGTCACTATAGTCGATCTTAGCTAGTTGGTCAATACTTCTATCTTGCTCGGGTCCATTGAAATTCCTTCGCCTGAGATCACATGACCTAAGAATGCAACAAGAGTTAACCAAAACTCGCACTTGTTGAACTTGGCATACAACTTATTGACTCTCAGTGTCTGCAGTACTAATCTTAGATAACTCTCGTGCTCTTCATCACTTCTTGAATACACCAAAATATTACCAATGAACATGATCACATACTGATCTAGATATTCTTTGAATACTCTGTTCATCAAATCCACGAAGGCAACGGGAGCATTCGTCAACCCGAATGGCATCACTGTGAACTTGCAATGATCATACCAAGTATGAAATGCTGACTTAGAAATATCCTCCTTCATAATCCTCAACTGGTGATATCATGTCCTCAAGTTGATCTTCGAGGAAATCAACGCTCCTTGAAGCTGATCAAACAAGTTGTCAATCCTCGGCAGTGGATACTTATTCATGATCGTTACCTGATTGAGTTGCCGATAGTCAATGCACAGACACAAGGCACCATCTTTTTTCTTTACAAACATAACTAGTGCTCTCCAAGATGATGCACTGGGATAAATAAACCATTTATCTAATAACTCTTGCATCTACACCTTTAGCTCTTTCAACTCAGATAACGCCATCTAGTAATGAGCCTTAGAGATTGGCTTTGTCCTGAGTGCCAATTCAATCACAAACGCTATCTCTCTTTCTAGCGGCAAACCTGGCAATTCCTTTTGAAAGACATATGGAAATTCTTGCACCACAGCAATGTCTTCCATTTTCAACTCCACAATTGTCGTATCTACGACAGTTGCCAGATAACCTTGGCAACCCCCGTCTAACAAACGAGTTGCCTCTGGCATTGAGATTAGGACAATCGAGGGTCCTCTTCGATTCCCGACAAAGTCGAAGCTTTTACCGCCTAACGGGTCAAACTAAATCGCTTTGCGATAGCAGTCAATTATAGCTCGTTACTTGGTGAGCCAGTCCATGCCAATTATCAAATCAAAATCATATATGGTTAGAACTAACAAGTCTATTTTCCCCACTCGCTCATCGATCGCTAACTTGCAACTAGAATAACTTAAAGCAGCAATAACTTTATCCTTCAATGGTGTAGATATGCAAACTACTGATTCCAATAATACATGACTCAATCCTAACAACTTAACATATTGTTCGACAATGAAAGAATGGGTTGCTCCCGAATCAAATAAAGCATAAGCAGGATGATCGTTGAGTGAAACCATACCTGTGATCACATCAAGCGCAGCTTCTGCCTGACCTTGTATGATTGCATAAATTGTACCTTGCATTGGAGGTCTCAGCTATTCTCTCTATGGTGTGTTCTGAGGGGCATACCCTCTTATCTGTCTTAACGGTGGCGGCGGTGGTAATTGCGGTTGTCCTCTCAACTTTCTCCGACAATTCCTGGCTATGTGGCCCTATTGGCCACATTCGAAACATGCTCCTGTCCTAGCTGAGCATAGAGCTGACCCGTGTCACCTTCCACAAAAGCGACATGCCTCATTCCTATTGGGCATTGGCCTACTAAATCCACTTCTCTTGTTGGGTGGGACATGAGATCTACCTCCGGGCATAGGCTGCTTTCCTTGGCAAATACTATCCCTATGGGAGCTGAACCTTGATCCAGATGAAGCGGCCCTTTCGTTCTGATCTTTCTCGATCTTCTGGGCTCTCCTATAAATGTCGTTGTAAGTCCCCAGATCTAGAGAAATTGGTATGCTCCTCAATTCTGGTTTGAACCCATCCTTAATAGTTTGACGAGTTCTCTATCAATTCTAGAGCATATTGCAAAAGTTCAATGAACTTCGCCTCATATTCGTCAACAGTTAGGGAACGCTGGTGAAGGCGTTGAAATTATGCCATCTTCACCTCCTTGGCAGTTTCTGAGAAATATTTGTCATTGAAGGCTTCAAGGAAGGTGTTCCACTCTGGAATGACACCTTATGGAAATATTGCTCCACGAGTAGTCCTCCACTAAGTATTCATAACTCCCTTCAACCGGTAAGTTGCTAGGACTACTTTCTCAATCTCGTTGCACATTAGCAATGCAAATGCTTTTTTCAACTTTTGAACCCATAAAGTAGTAGCTTTGGGGTCTCCTATCCTAGTAAACAAATGTGGGTTCAATTTTCAAAATTACTCCACCAACTTGTGAATTGGCCTTTAAGTGACCACAATCCTTGGCGGAACTTCAGCAGGTGCGATAGGGACGGCTTCAACAGCGATAGAAACTGCAGTAGTAGTAGCGGCCTGGGCGGCAGCTTCAACAGTAGCAGCTTGGTTTTGTGCTTGCTAATCCATTATGGTACCCATAACTTCAAGTGCATGCATGATCACATCTATCCTAGGATCATTAGGGGCTGCTACCCCGGCACCAACTACAGGTGGTGCCACACCACTAGTACTAGCCTATGCTTGTGCCCTACCTCTACCTTGGGTACTGATCCTAATTGGTGTTCTAACTCGAGCTGAGGATCTAACGACTCACTTACTCGGAGTCCTCTGCTCTAGCTCGCTCATGGCTTAGTCTCAACTAACACTTGACTTCCAAATCCACACTGGATTAGAAGATGAATGACACAAACGGTAAACAATTTTTACCAATCATCTAGCATTGACATGCACCAGACATTAATTTAAATTTCTTTCCTACTACTATCCCATAGGTCATCGCACCTTATCACTCCATTTCCTACGACCATGCTTTGATACCACTTAAACGGGATGTCACGCCCCGATCCTCGAACGCGTGTCCATCCCTCGATCAATTAATAGAGACATCCCAGGACGCATCACGAACCCTTTTAGTTTAATACGTAATGTGGAATCATATAATAATCCCCAAACAATAAAGTATTTAGGATAGAAAAGCAGGGTTATATTTTTCACATCTGAAAATCATAACCACACTTTTATACAAGCACACCTCATAATATATTTTATAATACTATTAACATAGGTCTGATCTAACACCTATCCACAAGTACACAAGGTTCGCAAAACAGCATGGTATCTCAGTCCTCATCCAGGTCATACTTGGGATCATCATCCCGATCCTCCTTAGATTCCTCTTCATTAAGCTCATTTTCTTCCAGCTCCTCGTTTTCTTCTGGTTTCACCTCTACAGGGTCTTCCA
This sequence comes from Eucalyptus dawsonii, assembly GCA_016097615.1. Classification (NCBI taxonomy): domain Eukaryota; kingdom Viridiplantae; phylum Streptophyta; class Magnoliopsida; order Myrtales; family Myrtaceae; genus Eucalyptus; species Eucalyptus dawsonii. The sequence goes on along the minus strand of CM027875.1, from coordinate 49,253,403 downwards.
ATAGGTAATCCTCCTCTGGTTCCTCCTCCTCAAGCTCTTCTACCTCTGGCCATTCCCACTCTTAATCCTCTTCAGGTTCCCCGTCTTGCTCAACTATCTCCCTTTCTTCGGGCATGCTCCAGTTGGAGTCTGCTGCTGATGGTTAGGGGAAGTCATGATTAGTCTCGAGCTTAGAGTCTTTTGCATCCACTATCGACCTGTCCTTATGATCAGCCAATTCCTTCTCCAAACGCTTCCTATAGAACGCACATAGGCACATCACCCTAAGGTATGGGGCCCTCTCTCCACCCATCAAAGTAATGCCAGTACCAAGATCGATACTCATGGGGCCTCAGGGCATCCTGACCAACATCAACCCAGACAGTGGACTTTACTAGCACGTACTCTAGTCCTTCCAGGTGAGGATGTATGTGGAAGTGGTATGCTACCTTGGTTATCTCTTCAGGACTACCAAAATGCATGGAAGGAAGAGGAGGTGGAGGTGCGGCCATCTAAGGACCTGAAATAGTTATACAATAACCATCGAGACAATGTTTTAGCAAGTTTTATCCCTTAAGACTCGATTAGTAAACCAATATGCCATCTGGGCTGCCTATGCACACACGGGTCAAACGATTTACCTTGGCCTCAGATTCCACCTGCTTATTAGCACAGTTCAAATAGGCACCCGATCATAAAATCACAGATCGATACATCGATCAATCGACCTAGTTGATTACATGTCATCATGACCATCCCTCTGTCATTTGCATTCATACTATACAATTTCCAATATAATATACCTAATCACTGAGCCATGTGCATTCTCTAAGGCGACCTATCCGCCAAGGCGACATACTTAGTCACCGAGCCACGTGTGTTCTTTAAGGCGTCTTATATGCTAATGCGACATACTAATCACCAAGCTCCATGCATTCGCTAAGGTGACTTATTTGCTAAGGCAATGTATAATTACCAAGTCACATGCATTCTCTAAGGCGACTTATTCGCTAAGGTAACATACTAAACATCGAGCCACGTGCTTTACCAGGTGATATATATTCTCAACTATTCACATGCATTCTCTAAGGCGACCTATCTGGTATACAACATTTCTTCTCACTTTTATCATACCCAATAAAATATCGTGCGTGGGCACACAGTAAGCCTTAGTCAAAATATAATATTTCCCTTTCCATAACTCCCACTATTTTCTGTAGTCCACTAAAACATTTTTGGCATTATCAACTAATGCCCGGTTATTTTTCAATTAATAATCAAAATTATTTAGTTTAGGAAAAAAATCCTAATTTCACAAACAATTCATTTCAGCACAAAATAAAGCTTAATTAAATAAATGATCACCACGACAATCGATAAAATTCCAATCATCGGTTATCCTTGCCTAATTTCTAGAAAATAATTAATTAATTAATTAATTTCGAAAATTATTAAATAAATACAATAAATCCAATTTAGGCTTGTATTGCCTAATTGGAAGCTAAGACGAGCCGCGAAAAATCCCGAGGTCTGTTCAATAAATATTAGAAGCTCTCTACTTGCTAATAATTAAGTCTATCCGCCTAACATGCATCAATAATTCACTAATATAATTATTTTAAACTAATCTAACCACCTAATCATGCTTAATTAACACTAATTTACCATTACGCATCATTAGCAAACTAAGCAAGAATTAATGAGCTAAACTCACATTTAACAATCCTTTCGGATTGAAACGTCGGGAGCGTTGCGAGGGACGTTTTACTTCAAAGCGGGCCTAGGGTTCGGGTCCCGGAAACACCTCAAATTGAGCCTCAAAGGTGCTATGATATCTACAAATCTGCTCTCTAGTTGCTGCTGGATGGTGGCGGATTTGGGGTTGGTTGAGGCGAGCAAGGGTCGGGGAAGCTGCAGATAGGCCAAGCGGGGTTGAGGGATGGCTCATGGTGGCTAGAGGTGGTCAGACGGTGGCTAAATGGGCTCCAACATGAGCCGAAGGAGCCGCTGGGAGCACGGCAGGGGCGACTGGACAGCGTGCAGCGCACGGCAAGGGTGGCTGGACAGTGTGCGAGAGGCGGCAAGGCATGGCGTGCGAGGGTGGTGGTGAACAGTGGTGAGCAGCACGACTCTGGTGGTGGTTTGGCATATGATAGCTAGATGGTGTTGCTGCTCCTTCCATTGGCTTCTGTTGGGCATCGACCAAGGCTGGGAGAGAGAGAGAGGATGGAGGTAGACGATGGAGTGAGAGAGAGAGAGAGAGAGAGAGAGAGGATAGAGATGAGGGAGAGATGGACGGGCACTTGGTCAATTTTTTTTCCGCACTTGCTCTCCAAGATTCATCCTAGGTAACGCACACATACTTAGCCTTCATTAGGCCACCATTACACTCCTCATGACTTCTCAATTGGTCCAAAATGGCTAGTAGGAGGGGGAGCTGCGAATTTGCCACATTTGGTTCCAATTGGTTGCTTAATCTTGCTTAATTCATCCTCATTTGGCTTCCATAAAATCAATTAGTACCCCAATGCTTCAATTGACAATTTTCCTCATCCAAGAAACCATCTTGCATCCCAAAGTTGAAATAAAAAATGGCTTTAATTGAACAAAAACGGTTTTGAAGTGACTTTTTCCCAAAAAGTCTCGATCGTTAGAAAAATCTTTTGAGACTGAGGCAACGTTCCTAGAATTTATTGTGACATGACAGAATATTCAATTTCTGAAATCGGACTTGAATTGGAGGTTGATTTTCATACAGCGCGTTTTTAGCATTACCTAGACTACTGGATAGTTTTTAGAACTTTTAGAGCAAATAACCCGTGGTTGATTTTCTTCGAGCCACAATGAACTCACTCTTCACATTGGCAACTCTTGATTGTCGTGAAAATCTCGATGATTCAAAATGGATACAAGGTAAATGACAATAAAATCAAATTAGTGTTGGTCGATGAGAATTTCCCAATTTAGTAGGGTCACCCATGATAAGACACAAATCTCAATCGAACCGACCTATCTCTGATCTCAAATTGATTTTTAACTATGCCGTAATGGCCTCTAAAGATGAGCATAGTCGATAAGTTGATTCCTAGTCGAATTCTCAAGACTATTGCCTTAAAATTCCTTAATGACTTACCCAGCTCTATAAGTTATCTCGAGAGTGATTAGCTCTGAGAACAGCTCTATAAGTGCGTTGATGAAATGTCCCATTAATTCAGTAGAAAACAAGTTGAAAATTCGGGATGTCACACTGACGGGTAAATACCTAGGTATCCCGTCTGATTGGGGACGCTCCAAATGAGACATGTTTGCTTGGATTTTGGGGAGAGTGAATGCAAAACTGGAAGGATGGAAGGAAAATCTTATATCGAAGGGTGGTAAAGAGATTTTGATTAAGACTGTTGTTCCGGTGATCCCTCAGTATGCCATGTCCATATTCAAAATTCCTGTGTCACTATGTAACTCCATTGAAAAGAAGATTGCCCAATTCTGGTGGCAGAATGATTGTCGCAAGTCAGGTATTCATTGGAAACAATGGGAAGTACTAAATAGTAGGAAGGAAAAGGGAGGCCTCAGCTTTCAATATCTCATTGCTTTTAATAAAGCAATGCTTGGCAAACAAGCTTGGTGATTAATCCAACAACCTTTATCTTTGTGGAGCAAACTCTTTAAGGGTCTTTATTTTCACTCACAGGATTTCAGATATGCAGATAAAGGTGCTCGACCGTCTTTATTTTCACTCACAGGATTTCAAATATGCGGATAAAGGTGCTCGACCTTCCTGGGGTTGGAAGAGCCTACTGTTAGGGCAGGATTCAATATTACCAAAACTTTAATGGTCGGTTGGTGATGGGATAGAGATCAGAATTCGCGAAGATCGCTGGCTACCTAGAGGGATATTGGGTGGACCTGCTGCTAGAGACAAACCTGTGATGGTGGCTAACCTGATGAATCGAAATACAATAACTAGAATGTTACTCTACTACAAAGTTCTTTTGATGCTCATACTACACAAGAAATACTTAAGATCCCGGTAAGACCTCATTATGCAGCAGATCAACTTATTTGGACAAATACAACACAAGGTCATTATATAGTGAAAAGTGGCAGCCATGCTATCAAAAATGCAGCTCCTAGCACTAAAAACAATAGAGCCTCGTCTTCCTTTCAAACACCTCAGATCCTTTGGAGACAAATTTGGAAACTTAAAATCACACCCAAAATTCGGATTTACCTTTGGTCTATATGCCAGAATGCATTGCCCACCAAAGACAATCTTTTTCATAGACGCATTAGCTCAGACCCATAATGTAATTTATGCTCTAATCATTTACAGGAGATGATGGAACATCATTCTCTACTCTGTCCATGGACATACATAATCTGGTCTCACCCTCAGATTGGCATTCGAATTTCACCAACAGAAGTTCAACGTATAGATGCATGGCTTGCAGACAGGATTGCACATAAGAAGATCTCACCTGATATGGAGACTGTAGCCACAATCTTGTGGTAGATTTGCGCGCAACAACTTCATCTTCTGCCGACAAAGCCCTGATCCGACCTTTGTGATGGATGCAGCCCTAGCCCAAGTTCGAATCGCTCAGAACTCCACTCCAATCTCGGAGGGAGCAAGGCAAACTCACTCCGATCCCGGCACATTTTGGCGGCCCCCTAATCTAGGCGTCCTCAAGATAAAAATAGATGGGGCTTTTCAGATAGCAAGCACTAAGGCTACAATGGCATATATTTGTTGTAACCATACTAGGAAAATGATTGATGGCTTTACCAGAGGTGTTGCGGCTTCCTCGGCTTTGCAAATTAAGATCCAGGCGCTTAGTATAACCCTGCACCATCTTCTATAGCACGGAAGGCTCAAGATCCTCTCATGATCGAATTGGATTGCCTTGTGTTGATTGAAGCCGGGAATGATCCTCAAGCGACGCCATGGGTAGTCTGACCTTTGTTCGCTGAAGTTGCCGTACTTCTCCCTCACTTCTCTCATCTTCGTGTTAGGTTTTGCAGGCGTGAGGCAAATTTTGCTGTGGATTGGGCTGCTAAGGCCCATAGAAATGGCTCTTTATCGCTGAATTGGGCTGCTTCTCTCCCCCCCCCCCCCCTCTTTTGTTGGATCTTCTTTACTTGGACACTATTGCAGCGGGTTGTACTGATCCTTTTACCCAAATGAAGTTTTGTATGTCAACCAAAAAAAAAAAAAAAACCTAAGTGAGTCAACTTGGAAAATTCGGATAATTTCAAGTTGGATCGCAAAATTGTTCAGATAACCGAACCGACTCACTTTACCTACTAACTTTGAGTTTTCAAACCCTTAGTTTGCCGTGCAAATTTGTTGTCTTCTACCTTCTCTCTCTCTCTCTCTTCCCCCTCTGTGTAAACGCGCCTCCCGAGTCCCAACTCAGCTTGTATCTTCCCAAAACATAGTTGCACTCGGTGGTTTCCCCCAGTCTTCAGTGGCTGAGTCGAGCTTAGTCAGCCACCGCAGTGACACTGGTGCCTCCTATGGCTTGCTTGAAGATCTCTATCTCCACAATTGAATGTCAGTCATTTCTTAGTCCAATTGAACTGGCGAGTGTCGATTGACGTTTCGCATGGATCCCGCTTTTGCTTATCTGGACTGATTTAGTTGTCTTTCGGATTTGAATGTGTGTGAGGAGGCTCATGCATGTTTTCCTTCTCTGTTAACTGAGGAAAACATATATTTCTTTAGGGCGTTGATAATTGGTTGTACGGGCTCTTAATTCGACGTAGGTTTGAGGCTCAAACCATAACATTTAAAGAAGGGCACACTCTTGGAAGCAAGAGGCTGAAGTAGTGATAGAGACGTAGGTTGAAGAATATAAAGGTCGGGACCATGCGTTCTTTACTAGAAGGAAGAACCTTAGGTAAGAATTGTGCTCTGGCATATACCATCTCTTCCTCTGGCATATACCCGGCATTGTGCCGAATTTGGTGAAATAAATACAGGCTTGATCATCAATGTGACGACTCAGGCATGGCCATGTGAAGGAGCGGTGCGGAATGTGACAGTGAATAACAACGTAATTCTCCTTTGGCAGGAGAGAACTGCATTGGCATGCATGCAAATGTTAATGCTGTTCTTGCTTCCGCCAAAGGAGAATTGCCCTGCCATTCACTTGCACTGAATATACATATCTACTCAGAGCTCAGCAAAGGCATTGACAAGGCATTTGTCATTTCCAAATGGCAACTTTGAGACGTAGATGTTGCACCAGGTACGTAGGGCGATTATCAAATGTTATATGCCTTGTAACTTCGTTCCATGTTTATGTGACAAATATAGATTTCCCGTATTCACTTGCGTTGGAGGTACTTTAACATGCTTTCAATTAGGTTATGCCACAATTTCTTTTTGAATAGTGAAATTTGTCGAAACATCAAGAAGAGTAGAGTAACAAAGCAAACGTTTTAAGTATAAAAATTATTTTCAGTAGTTTGACCCACCCTTACTTTAATGTTTAGTGAGAGATCGAGAAGCTTAAACTCTCAAATCCATGATGAATGATTTGTAAAGACTTACTGACATTGACGCCGTATGCTCCAAGTTTTCCAAAAAGTATATATATGTAGAACTTGTATTTTTTTTTCCCTAAAGCAAGATATATAAACCTCTTGACTCTACTAATCTATACAGATGCATGCAAATTACCCCTTCCACTTGCATTAAGAAGACTTCACTCCCTGAGCAAGCCATCTTTTGAATACCCTAAGGAATTTCAAACTTAATGAAACTAATGCTGAATCAAAGCTTGGAGTGTGGCTCTTAAAGTAACTTTAAATGAGAATTGATGTGACTTCCTAAAATTACAATTGAACATTTTACTATTATTTCATTTTTTTCCATGAAGAAAAGAATCAAATACCCTTTTTTTTTAAATGTGCATTAAGTACATGATTTATACTCATTTGTAATGATTAGGTCGATGGTTAATACATCGTAATATTGAAAGAGAAAAATATATCGTCATATATATAGACACACACAAACATAAAAATTTCTCGTAAATATTCGATTCATTTTACTGGTTCTCCATATATAGCAGATGCTTATAACATGCATTTCACACACAACTAAGGAAAAATGAAAAAGTCATGAATGAAAAGATATTTATATTATCATCACATGCATTGTTAAAATTTGATCATGTGTACAATTAACATCTGTCCATACATAGAACAAGCAAATATTAATTGCTTGCCCTCCCTATGGTATGCTTGAGATTATAAAATGGCTGAGTTACATATTACTAGCAATTCAAAAGCCCTTTTTCTATTCAAATAAAAAAATTAAAAAATTAATAATTAAAAATATCGTAAGGTCAATAAAATATCCGAGAAAACACTTTAGATAAAAGGTTTGCAACTATCTAAAACATGACAAGAAGGTAATTATTTAAATACTAACAAATTAGTAGGTCAAATTTGTTACAATATTGCAATGCCAAAGGAACATCACATCTGCTTCCTTAAGCAAAGCAAAATCAAGAGTTACCCAAGATAAGAATTTCCAATTTGATTGACAACTGATAATAATAAAAGAAAAAATCTTTTGACACGAAGAAAAGAGGGAAGAAACAAGAATGATCAAAACTTCCTAATAAAACAATGACCACGAGAACGACAAGAACAACAAAACAACCGTCATCTAACAACAGTTGAAGCAACGGTGTGAGCCCACCATTTGAGACTCTCTTTCATGCCGGTCTCGTTCCCAAGAGCAGGAACCTTCCAGTTCATCAATGGATCCTCCTTCCTCTTCTCCTCCCACCATTCCCACGCCTCCAACAGATAAGGCCTCGCAACAACTACAGACTCACCGGCATCTTCGTCATCTTCTTCACCATCTTTAATTTTGTTGCCCAGTCTCTGTAGCCCAGGAATGATGGAGACCAAGCTTGAGTCGACTCTGTCTTCCTCCAAGAAGACAAACCCCAGATCCACGAACCCTTTTAGCTCTTCGACCTCGAACTCCGACAAGCTCTTAGTCAAGGTCCTTCTCTTTGCTCTTCCTCCCATTTGGCCCTTTTTTCTGTGCGAGAACTCCGAGCTTCTCAGGTTGTTCCATTTGAAACATTCCTCTTCTTCTGTGATTACCCCTTCTTCATAGATCATGCTGTGAATAGGTTTCATAGGAAGGACTGAGTCTGGGGAGAGAGAACTTGCTTGTAAGCTTGTTGGGATGATGCTCGTTTGATCGCTCACGGACCTCACAAGAATTGATGGAGTCCGAGAAATCTGAAGACACGAGCTTTCTTTCTCGGGTATTTCTATGCTTTTTTGACCTGGGTTGGATCTGGAGGTTGAAGAGGGCGATGTGTCTGGTCGTTTCTTGAAGATCTCGAGCTCGAACCAGCATCTATCGATGATGTTCATGACTGCTTCCGCTTCTTCCATTAATGGTGGCCGGAGGAAATTGTGTGATTATGGAGACTTAATGAGGGCTTGGATGGCTTCGTATTTATATAATCTTTTAATTATCATGATTACTCTTGCGTTTTCCCGTTATTTACGGGAAAGACTCCATCTAAGTGTTCACACGGTGTGTATCACTTTGATTTGGTCTTGGGTCTTCGTCTAAATGTTTCAATTTCATTGGTCCTTTTTAACGTTGATTACACTGTATGCTATGAATTCGTAACCTCATAAAAGACAATGCGACAATTTACCAATACAGCTATCAGAGAGAAAACATATAATCCGACATATATACTTCCTAATAATGAGTAATGGAAAAAGACGTCGACACGAACTGCAGGTCCCGTTTCCATAGTGCAGCAACTTCTCATTTATAATGACATCTCTAGTTTTAGATGAAAGCACCACCCAACTTCTCAAAATTGACCCTTAAATGCAGCAACTTGTTGCTTGTACATCACACCCACAAAAGGGTTCCGAGCATAATTCATTTCGGATTGCCTCAAGAGCGAAGGATTTGGACAACATTGATCATTGAGAAAGCAAGATAGTGGACTTCATATCCACCAAGTATATATATACGGATTTTTCTTTTTTCCTTTCACCTATTCTATTCTGTTCATTCATATTTATTCTGCTTGAGTATCGGCCTACTTTGAACATTTTGCCTTGGGAATTTCTAGGAAACATATGACACTATAATTTTTTTTTTAATCTTAATTCAATTAGAACAAAGGTATTTAGGACATAGTAGTCAAACGAGACCATTTAAACGGGATACAGGAAAATTTAGAAAGAGGAAATTATGCCAGTGCTGCGTAATTTAGTAGACCTAATGCAATAATTTACGTTTTATTTTTAAAAAATTATATTTTTTGGAGGCCAAGCAATGTTGGGTGTTTTGAATTAATTAAGGTTGAAGAAAACACTCTTTGTTTTTTGTAGTAGGTCGTGGTCAGCGTGACGTTTTGCTAATTCTCGAGGGCAGGATGATAAATGAGCAAAAATCTCCTTTTTTTGTATTATGCTAATTGAGAAACACATCTCTGACTAATGGTCAACTTTTAAGCACGTTAGCAAAAAGATTAACAATTTCGCATGTGCTTCTCGTGCCCCCATGCCACGTGCGCCGCAGTCTTCGAGTGCGACTTTCAACTTCCCCGCGGATGATTAGTTTCAGATCTGTCTTGAAACTACGTCGGCAAAAAAGAAAAATAGAGAGAAAAGAACAAGATGAATATATGGTATTAATGACTTAATACCATGATATCATATATTCTCATGACTATATATTCTCTATTTATATAGGAAAAACTCGAGTTTGTTTCTGCAGGTAGAGATTTTCACTCAACCAATAAAGAAATGGCTCCAAAATCACACAACAACTATTTTTTTGAATTTTGGAATGAGGATGAACCGAATTTTATTTTATTTATTATTTTTTAAAATATTAGGTGTCAACACCACTTTAGAAATAATAACGATTAAAAAAACTCATTAAACGTGAAAAAACTAGCACACATACATTTTTCATCAGAAGTGTGACCAACAAAACATATTATAGATTGGTAGGGATATTACAGTAATCAAACTAACAAAAACCAGTACGTACTTGGTAATAAAACGAACCTTACAACTTCAACTCTATTAAAGTAGTCATCTAAGCTCTGAAAGATTCATTCACTTATTAATGGATTCATAATTTGGGTTGACATTAGGATCTTTACCAACTAAAATCTGATCACCACGTGTTTTCAATATAAGATTCTTCGAATGAAAAAAAAAAATCATTTATTCTGGCTAATTTCGCTTCTAATTATTTAATGCTTGATGAATGTCATTTCTGGTGGCATGATATGTGCGAAAATATTTGTATAGTATTTCATACCTAATATTAGAGTTAGAGACAAAGAAAGTTCCTCGAACTAAATTTATAGTGGAAACGCAATGAGCAATTTTATTTGACTTCGATGAGAACCTCCACTGTCAAATATGACGGTAGCATTGTATCAGATTTTGTCATTCCTAAGTGAACAAAGGTCTCCAAAATAATTGAGAATGGACTTCAAACAATTTACACGTGTGGGAAAAAGATACAATATTTAAAGAAATTAAATGGAAAACCATAACGAAGATATGGAAAATATCAGAGAAATTTTTCCAAACATGGTAATGATGATACGATTGATTGGGTCATCACATCTATAGAGGGATGAGAAGGTTCTTTGATGGTTATCTTAAAATGTAAGTAGCGTTTAGAACTACGAGGCTGGTGGACAAAAATTCAAATAATAAATTCATTACAATGTTTTGAATCACAATATTACAATAATAAAAATGTTTTAGTTCAATTATGGTTTTTGACATAGGCATGAACTGCAGACTTTAATTACTTGAATTTCACTGAAAATAACTCCATTAATGGATAAAATAACAAATTTTTACTCTATTAAAATTAACGACACATTAACCCATTTGAAATAGTTGTTTTTTTTTTTTTTCACTCTTTTATCTTCGTTTATATTGCACCTTTCCCTCAACCTACTAATCATATACTGAAAACATATATGTTGCCAAATCGCCTTGTCGCGGTGCCTCTATGCCCATTGGCTGCTTTTAGCCACCGCAACCGCCGAGCTGAAGCTGATCTCTCTGTTTACATGCATGTGTCACGACCTGAGAATTAGCATGTCCAAGAGGTTTCTACAGCACGGGCGTGACACAATGATGACCCTCGGCCTATGTCCCGAGACGTAGCGTATTCTCCTTGGGGCGGGCGAATACTGTATTTGTACGCATACGATATAAATGCGAATAGCTGGTAGTTGGCAATAAATGCCGGTAGTTGGTAGATGGGGAGGTGCAATCTCCACCGTCAGATCTAAGGGAGATCTACGGTTAGGGTTTGCCTTATACTTGTATATAAAGGGGTGTCCTCCCTCATTGTACTTCATTCACAACATATATGAAAATCCAGAGCTTCTCTCTCATCAAGTGTTTCTCTCTCTAGAAGCTCGTTGTGAGTCGAGTGTGAAAAGGCTGCTTAAGGGGTGAAACCTTAAGGCCGCACGGGTGAATCGAGAGTTGATCGAGAGTTGATCGATCGGCCCGTGACAAGTGGTATCAGAGCTGATTTGCGATCCAAGCGCAAGTGCAATGGCTGATCCACGATCTGACGAGGCGCTAGTCCTGGGTGAGGAATGCGTTGATCGTGGGCGGAACGCCGAGAAGGGCGGCGTCAAGGGGAAGAAGACCCGTGGTGGTTCAAAGGAACCTATGGGGGATCTTGCACAGCGGATGGCGAAACTAGAGTTGTTCGTCTCCGATGTCCAAGGATCGGTCGATGACCTGACCCAGACCGTGGATGAAGTCGACGCCGGAAGAGAGGAGCTGGTTGCGGAAGTGCAAGAGCTCAAGACCGGCATGGGTGAACTCCGCCACGAGTTGCTGGGGACCTTGCAGGAAGAACTAGCCCAACGGTACGAACCCTTTGAGGCTGCCATGGCGGCCATGCGTGCGGAGATTGCGGAGCTTACGGGTAAGCTCGCGGAAGCACAAGCTGCACGCGTGAACGGTGTCATCACGGTGCAAGGGCCACGAGTGGACACGCCGAAGCCAAAGGAATTCCGGGGCTCGCGGGTGGCCAAAGACGTGGACAACTTTCTGTGGTACATGGAGCGATACTTCCAGGCCATGGGAATCAACGACGACCAAACTCGGGTAAACACTGCATCGATGTATTTAGCTGATAGTGCATTGTTGTGGTGGCGTCGTCGGACGGATGATAGGTGTGGGAATCCTATCACGACATGGAATGGTTTTGTCGAAGAGTTCCGACGGAACTATTTCCCCGCTTACGCGGAAGAAGAAGCTCGTGACGAGCTGAAACGTCTCGAGCAGAAGAGCGGTGTACGCGACTACATCAAGCGGTTCTCGGAGTTGTTACTCCAAATCCCCTCGATGAATGAAGTCGAAGCGTTTCACCAGTTCATGGGTGGTCTCAAACCATGGACGAAGCAAGAGTTGAAGCGGTACAACATGGGAGATCTCACTACGGCCATGACCGTAGCCGAGTCGCTCGTGGAGTACAAGGCATCGCCTTCCACATCCCGACCGGACAACCGTCCAAGGGACCGAGGCATTGGTGGGGGAGATCGGGGTAGATTCAACAATCGACCGACGGGAGCTAGACCACAGAATGGTCCTCACCCTCACCGGGCCAATGCGGGTCAAAACGGAGGTGGACAAAGGAAGGTACGATCCTATAGCTATTTCTTTTGCGACGGTCCGCACATGGCGCGGGATTGCCCGAACAAAGCAAAGCTGGCCGCTCTTTGCAAAGAGGATGAGCCAAGGGAGGAAGCACGATTGGGTTCGCTGCGACTCCTAAGCACAATCAAGGCCAAGAAGGCGAAGGAGCCTAAGGGCTTGATGTTCGCGGACGTGAAGATCGGAGTGACCACGATGAGTGCACTCGTGGACACGGGAGCATCCGACATCTTCATCTCGGAGGAGGCCGCGAAGAAACTCAACTTACGGGTTGAGAAGGGAGCCGGTTGGCTCAAGACCGTGAATTCGAAGGAAGTCCCTGCGATCGGGGTTGCAAGGGATGTGGAGCTACAACTCGGATCATGGAGAGGCAAGGAGACTCTAGAGGTAATTCCACTTGACGACTACGATATTGTCGTTGGAATTAAGTTCCTAGATAGGATCCATGCGGCTGTAGTTCCCTTTGCGGAATGCATTTGCGTGTTGGAAAAGGGTAGCCAATGCGTAATTCCAGTCCACCGTGAGTCGGAGCGGGATCGAAAGATGATCTCGGCTATCCGACTCACCAAAGGAACAAGGAAGGGAGAGGTGACCTTCCTGGCAACCTTGAAGAGCGAGGACAACGAAGGTGAAGGGAAGAAGATCCCGACGGAAGCAACCCAAGTCCTCGACTCATTCAAGGATGTCATGCCTTCGGAGCTGCCGAAGAAGCTGCCACCCAAGAGGGAGGTGGATCACCGGATCTAGCTGGTGCCTGACGCTCGACCGCCTGCCATGGCGCCTTACCGTATGGCGCCACCCGAGTTGGAAGAGTTGAGGAAGCAACTCAAGGAGCTGCTCGACGCTGGCTATGTACGGCCGTCCAAGGCTCCGTTCGGTGCGCCGGTCCTGTTCCAAAAGAAGCACGATGGGTCACTCCGCATGTGCATCGACTACCGGGCGCTGAACAAACTGACGGTGAAGAACAAGTACCCGATCCCGCTCATTGCGGATCTCTTTGATCAACTTGGGGGAGCTCAGTGGTTCACCAAGCTGGATCTTCGATCGGGTTACTACCAAGTTCGGATCGCCGAGGGGGACGAGCCGAAAACAGCCTGCGTGACGCGGTACGGATCTCACGAGTTCCTGGTTATGCCGTTCGGCTTGACCAACGCTCCGGCCACCTTCTGCACGATGATGAACAAGGTACTCCACCCTTTCCTAGATAGGTTTGTTGTGGTTTACCTAGATGACATTGTCATATATAGTCGGACGTTGGAAGAACACGTCGAACACATAAGGCAGGTGTTCCAAACCTTACGCGAGAACGAGCTGTTCGTTAAGCGTGAGAAGTGTGCCTTCGCACAAAAGGAAGTTCCATTCCTGGGGCATATCGTCGGAGGAGGACGAGTGCGGATGGACAAAGCAAAGATTCAATCGATCGTCGAGTGGGAGCCGCCGACAAAAGTGCCTGCGTTGAGGTCATTCCTGGGCCTCACCAATTACTACCGACGGTTCGTGCGGAGCTACTCGAGCATCACCGTGCCACTCACGGACTTACTAAAGAAGGATAAAGCTTGGGAGTGGACGGATCGATGCCAAAGAGCCTTCGACCGATTGAAGACGGCCATGACCGAGGAGCCGGTGTTGGCGCTGCCCGATCACACCAAGCCGTACGAGGTAGAAACTGATGCCTCCGACTATGCTATTGGTGGCGTACTTATGCAGGATGGCCATCCGGTAGCCTATGAGTCCCGAAAGCTGAACGATACCGAGCGTCGGTATACCGTTCAAGAGAAGGAGATGACCGCGGTGGTCCATTGCCTCCGGACGTGGAGACACTATCTCCTGGGATCAAAGTTCGTCGTGAAGACGGACAACGTGGCCACAAGCTACTTTCAGACCCAAAAGAAGTTGAGTCCGAAGCAAGCTTGATGGCAGGATTTTCTGGCGGAATTCGACTATGCGCTGGAGTACAAGCCGGGGAAGGCCAACTCCGTGGCAGACGCGTTGAGTCGAAGGACGGAGCTGATGAGCCATACGATGAGTCGACCAAGCTGTCCATGGGTCGACCGCATCAAGGAGGGATTAGCACATGATCCAAGAGCCCAAGCCCTCATTGGGTATGCCAAAGAGGGCAAGACTCGACAGTTTTGGTGTGAGGACGAGCTCCTCTACACCAAGGGAAGGCGGTTGTATGTGCCTTTCTACGGGAAGCTGAGGAAGGAGATCTTGCGCGAGTGCCACGACTCGAAGTGGGCGGGTCATCCTGGGATCCACCACACGTTGGCCCTCGTCGAAGATCGCTACTACTGGCCTCAAATGTGAGACGACGTGGAGGCGTTTGTGAAGACTTGTCTGGTATGCCAACAAGACAAGCTGGAGCAACGGTCGTCGCTGGGTTTGCTGGAGCCACTTCCCATTCCATCTCGTCCATGGGAAAGCATTTCCATGGACTTCATCGTCAACCTACCGAAGTCCGAAGGGTGCCGGACTCTAATGGTGGTGGTTGATCGGTTTTCCAAGTACGCAACCTTTGTGCCTGCAACAAAGGATTGCCCGGCGAGAAGCGGCCAAGTTGTTCATGAAGCACGTGGTGAAGTGCGGGGTTCCACAAACGATCGTGAGCGATCGGGATCCCCGCTTCACGGGACGGTTCTGGTCCGAAGTGTTCAGGTTGCTGGGGTCGGAGCTGAACATGTCAACAAGTTTGCATCCCCAAACCGACGGTCAGACGGAGCGGGTCAATGCTCTCTTGGAGATCTACCTCCGACACTACGTGAGCACGACGCAAGTGAATTGGGCGAAGCTGATCGACGTAGCCCAGTTTTCCTACAACTTGCAACGGAGCGAGTCGACCGGCCAGAGTCCGTTCGAGGTTGCAACGGGGCAGCAGCCGAACACCCCGAGCACTATTGCTTCGGGATACCGGGGGAGTAGTCCGCCCGCATACAAGTTTGCCAAGAACATGCAAGAAGAGGCGGACTTGGCCCGGGCGTGTCTACACAAAGCCTCCAAGCGCATGAAGAAATGGGCAGATAAGAAGCGACGGCACGTGGAGTTCCAAGTTGGAGACCAAGTGTTGGCCAAGCTGCACGTGGTTCTTTGATACAAGGACGTGCACAAGGGGTTGATCCGTCGCTATGAGGGACCATTTCGAGTGCTGCAACGGGTCGGGAAGGTCGCATACAAGCTGGAGCTACCACCAAAGCTCAAGGTGCATCCGGTGTTCCACGTAAGTATGCTCAAACCTTTCCAAGTTGATGAGGAAGATCCGGATCGTGCAGAGTCTCATGGGGCGCCACTTGGGGCAAAAACCTCGTATGATCGAGAGGTCGAGAGCATCTTGGCGGATCGAGTCATACGGAAGCGATATTGTGCGCCTAAACGAGAATATATGATCCGATGGAAGGGTCTTCCAGAGAGCGAAGCCAGTTGGGAGCCCGAGGAGAATCTTTGGCAGTTCAAGAAAGATATAGAAGATTTCCATGCCGAAGATGCGACGAGGGCGTCGCCTGATTAGGTGGGGGAGAATGTCACGACCTGAGAATTAGCATGTCCAAGAGGTTTCTACAGCACGGGCGTGACACAATGATGACCCTCGGCCTATGTCCCGAGACGTAGCGTATTCTCCTTGGGGCGGGCGAATACTGTATTTGTACGCATACGATATAAATGCGAATAGCTGGTAGTTGGCAATAAATGCCGGTAGTTGGTAGATGGGGAGGTGCAATCTCCACCGTCAGATCTAAGGGAGATCTACGGTTAGGGTTTGCCTTATACTTGTATATAAAGGGGTGTCCTCCCTCATTGTACTTCATTCACAACATATATGAAAATCCAGAGCTTCTCTCTCATCAAGTGTTTCTCTCTCTAGAAGCTCGTTGTGAGTCGAGTGTGAAAAGGCTGCTTAAGGGGTGAAACCTTAAGGCCGCACGGGTGAATCGAGAGTTGATCGAGAGTTGATCGATCGGCCCGTGACACATGAGTGCTGCAACCTGCAGTTGTCGGCATACATTTTTTTTTTTTTTTATCGAAAAAGTGATATGACGAGCTAGCAAAACTAAGCTATTGTTTAGTTAGGCTCGAAGGCCACCAGCACTTACCAAATGAGCACAAAAAGATTACCATGATTGCACTGTTATCCAGTGGGTATCGCATTTCCCGTAAATACTGCAACTGCAGTTAGGGATGATCACGGTCATTCCCATTCTCACCTTAAAATTCCAACGAAACCGACTGCTTGTGCTTAGAAATCATGCACACACGTGCAATAAAATGTTATACTTCAGCATCCGTGTGCATTGACCCCACTTCACGAGGTTCACAATTAATCTTAGCGAAATGGCTGGAGAAAAAAGTAGGCTTGAAGAAATTGCCAGGTTTGGCATTTATACACAAGCTCTCTTACACCCTCTGCTATTTGTTCGATGTGGGACTCTTGGAGTGGCTTGTTTCTTGTAGGTGAGTGGGAGCAAGAGAGAGAGAGAGGAGTGAGCGTAGTCCCACATTAGCAGATAGAGAAGGCTAACAACTAGGTTGCCTCTTTAAATAGCGAGGAATGAGAAAAGCATAGTTGGTTTGTTGGCTAGGATAAAGTGTAATGTTGGCCGAACGATTCTTAAAGTGAGGCACTGAAATTTTACGAAAATTTCAGTTTAAAAGATTCTTCCACGTGTTTTTTAGGAATAAAAGTAAAATTTCATAAAAATAAATAATTAGTTGTTCTATCTCTAGAATGGTTCATTGAGAACCAGACTAAAATTTATTGGAATCGGAATCGGAAACCAGACTGGGGTCTTTGAGAACAGGATCAAACCGATTAGTTGTCCCAATCTGGGCAATTCCCAATTCGATCCCAATCCGGCAATTCCCAGTTCGATCGGTTCTTTTTGCTTACCCTTAACTGCAATGTGAATTCAAAAGCTACAAAGTAAAAATTTATCTCAAAAACATATACATACCTCTTCTTTTGAAGAATCCGACATGAATTTGTTGACACAATATTATGCAAGATTAAAAGAAAAGTCAAGAACATGTGCTAGAGAAGTCCAAAGTATGAGTGCTCCCAATTCTAAATAATTTTATCTAAAATATGTGGAAAAATTAGTAAATGAAAGTAAATGAAAATAAATATAGTGCCATAACAAAAAACCTAAATGAAGCATCCTAGAATTGTTGAAGATTGCAATGATGAATTACCGGGCAAATCTCCTTTGGCAGTGAGCTTATATTACCCTCACTCTCAATGAAAATTGTGGTCATAAGCCTCCTGCCAACGGAGTAAATGCCCAGTAATTCACCACTTACATGCCTTGCACACTATATTACTCGTGTGCTATTAACAAAACAATTATTTTTGTTTTTTTGGGGGGGCTTGAATGAACAGTGTTAGAGTGCGATATCTATTTATAACCTCCCAAGAGGGATAGTGTATTTTGCATGAACACAGCATATTCTCAGAACATCCAAAATCCAATATAAGTTTTAGTTGGGCAAAAAAAACAAAACAAAAAGGCTAGTGGTAGAATGAGTTGGATATGCTAAATTCCATTCTCTGTTCCTATCAGGTTTTGGCAACGACCGGAGTCAGCCTAGATTCCTCTATCCGACCAATTGGAGTGGAGAAATTTCTAGACAAGTTTAGTTTTAGTTCATTTCAATTATTCCCAGCATATTCCTTGTATCTTTCCTTAAACGAAAAATGATACCAAGAGTTCCAAGGCTTTGACTTAATAGGCAATGTCATACTCAGTTTATTAATTTGTTTAGTGTAATTCTTGAACTATTCCTAAATATTTAGTATAACCATTCTATTTACTCAAACAAGTCAAATGTAATTCATGACATGGAATATTTAATGTTTAGTTTGAATTTTCAAATGATGGGTCAATACACCATAAGAACAATGACCGCATATGTAATTTTCTTATCGGTCTACTTTTCCATATGAATTCTTTTTACCATTTTACAACTTAAATAGATTGAAGGACATGTCAATTAATTCTATCAACTCGAACTGAAGAAAAAAATGACATCGAACTACTAAAAATAGTCCAGAGACTAGTCTAGAGACTATATTAGGCATTTAGTAATAATTCAAAGATCATATTAAATAAATAAAAAAATCTAGGGATGATATTGAATATTAGACTAAAATTACTGGATCATTAGTGTTAGTTTCCTCTTTTTAAACATTACAAAAAGAGCGCATTGTGTATAAAATTTAAACAAATGATAATCAGTTAAAGTTTGAGGTTGAAGCTATCTTTTAGGTTTGTTTTAGGATGGTGCTATTTCCATCCATTTTGGTAAAGACATGCCTTTCTTCAGTTAACTAATTGAAAAACTTTCTCTTTTTCCAATATATTGGTTTTTTTTTTTTTTTTTTAACAAGGCTAACCAACAAAACTAACGTTGTCTCCATCATCTCTCTCATCCGTTTTCAAAGTATAATTGTTCTATTGCATCCAACAAGATACTATCTAATTATGCATAATCCATTTGGCATTACTCGCGACCGTGGGGTTTTTCTTTGGGAGGGGGCGGGGGGTGAGGGCGGGGGCAAAGAGGGGGTTAAGGGAGTGACGCAGCTCTAGTTTTTTAGGTAATATATATATATATATATATATATATATATATATATATATATATATATATGTGGCACCAAAAATAATTTTTCTTATATTGAGATTGTTCCATCACAATATTAACAGCCACGTAATGTTGCAAAATATAATATATATATATATATAAAGGCCGAGTATATTTTCCATTCACGAAGTTGATAAATTTGAGGGCTTGGGCTATAACTATCTCTTCTTAGAATCATATGTAAAATACCAATTTTTTTTTTTTTTTTGTATATTATAGCAGTAACCTATATAGGTTTTGGAAAAATTGCACCACAAGTTCTAAACATTATATATAAAATGCAATCAATTAAGTCTTCAAATTTTACTTAAAAGTGTAATCAACTTCTAAAACTTATGTTGCGAAGTGCAATTTAAAGATGCAATATTAGCAAATTTTCAAAAACGCGTACCATTCATTATAAGGGCATAATTAGCTTTTTTTGAAAATGGCATGGGAATTAATTGATCAATTGAAAATGTTTAGGATTTGATTGTAGGGTGCACTTTTTCCTTTAGTTGTCTCTCTTTTGTCATATATAACATATTTATGCACTTTATTGCACAGCTTTGTTGCTGACCTTAAACAAAGGCTATCAAAAACGCTCGACCTAACCTAAGGGAGTCAACCTGGAAAATTAGGATAATTTTAATTGGATCGCAAAATTGTTCAGATAACCCCCCACCACCAACCCAACCCCCCCCCCCCCTCCCGGGTCTGTGTAAACGCGCCTCCCGAGTCCTAACTCAGCTTGTATCTTCCCAAAACATAGTTGCACTCGGTGGTTTCCTCCAGTCTTCAGTGGCAGAGTCGAGCTTAGTCAGCCACCGCAGTGACACTGGTGCCTCCTATGGCTCGCTTGAAAAATTTCTATCTCCACAATTGAATGTCAGCCATTTCTTAGTCCAGTTGAACTGGCGAGTATCGATTGACGATTCGCATGGGTCCCGCTTTTGCTTATCTGGATTGATTTGGTTGTCTTTCGGATTTGATCTTGCAATGTGTGTGAGGAGGCTTATGCATGTTTTCCTTATCTGTTAAATGAGGAAAACAAATCTTTCTTTAGGGCGTTGATAATTCGTTGTACGTGCTCTTAATTCGATGTAGGTTTAAGGCTCAAACCATAACATTTAAAGAAGGGCACGCTCTTGGAAGCAAGAGGTTGAAGTACTGATAGAGACGTAGGTTGAAGAATATAAAGGTCGGGACCATGCGTTCTTTACCAGAAGGAAGAACCTTAGGCAAGAATTGTGCTCTGGCATATACCATCTTTTCCTCTGGCATATACCGGGCATAGTGCCGAATTTGGTGAAATAAATACAGTTTTGATCATCAATGTGACGACTCAGGCATGGCCATGTGAAGGAGCGGTGCGGAATGTGACGGTCAATAACAGCGTAATTCTCCTTTGGCAGGAGAGAACTGCATTGGCATGCATGCAAATGTTAATGCTGTTCTTGCTTCCGCCAAAGGAGAATTGCCCTGCCATTCACTTGCACTGAATATAGATATCTACTCAGAGCTCAGCACAGGCATTGACACGGCATTTGTCATTTCCAAATGGCAACTTTGAGACGTAGATGTTGCACCAGGTACGTAGGGTGATTATCAAATGTTACATGCCTCGTAACTTCGTTCTATGTTAATGTGACAAATATAGATTTCACGTATTCACTTGCGTTGGAGGTACTTTAACATGCTTTCAATTAGGTTATGCCACAATTTCATTTTGAACAGTGAAATTTATCGAAACATCAAGAAGAGTAGAGTAACAAAGCAAATGTTTCAAGTATAAAAATTATTTTCAGTAGTCTAACCCACCCTTAATTTAATGTTTAGTGAGAGATCGGGAAGCTTAAACTCTCAATTCAATGATGAATGATTTGTAAAGACTTACTTACATTGACGCCGTATGCTCCAAGCTTTCCAAAATTATATATATGTAGAACTTGTATTTTTTTTTCCCTAATGCAAGATATATAAACCTCTTGACTCTACTAATCTATACAGATGCATGCAAATTGCCCCTTCCACTTGCATTAATAAGACTTCGCTCCCTGAGCAAGCCCTCTTTTGAATACCCTAAGGAATTTTAAACTAAATGAAACTAATGCCGAATCAAAGCTTGGAGTGTGGCTCTTAAGGTAACTTCAAATGAGAAATGATGTGACTTCCTAAAATTGCAATTAGAACATTTTACTATTATTTCATATACCCTTTTTCTGTGAATGCAATACATCATAGAAAAATAGAAGACTTTAAATGAACATTGCTTTTTCATATCCATTTGTGATCATCTAATTATATCCTTATCGAAATATTTCGATCTTTTTACTTGCTCTAGTGCAACTTTCGGCAAAAGTCTTCACGGAAGGGCACTAGAAAGTGTATGAAGTAACATGACTGAAAATGAAAAAGCATTGATATAAGTTGTTATTTTTATCATAAATTAATTAACCATCCGAAGGGGGCTTCCCAAAAAAATAAAAATAATTATACAGATTTTGTACCATATATTAATCCTAATCCATTTACCTTCAATATAATTTACTTGTAGTGAGCTCCTTCAGGTAACCGCCTCATGAGAGAGAACTCATTCTTTGCAAGGGGTAAAGTATAGTAGGACTCTGATTCTCGTTTCAAATAATATAACTTCGCCTATTCGTTGGATACTGTTAGCAATTTGTTGTATCTTAATAGTAAGTTACGGCAAAATGAATTGATTGGACAAAAGGGACTATTTGACCATTGACCACTTGCTTGGCCTTGGAACAAAATTTTGATGAAATTTTAAAAAGAGAAAAGGACAAAAAAAAAAACACCATACAAATTAAAATGGCCAAATTACTTCAAAGTTCTCTTCTACTTCATCTTGCTCAAGACCCGTCAATCAACCACAGTCACCATGTAAAAAGAAAATGAAAAGTAAAATCCTTTAAAAACTCAAGAGAAAATCTTGTGTATATATGTAATAGATTCTATAAATGTGAAAGAGCTGGTACTCATCGGTCTCAAATTCTCTAACACAGCAAAAATTTGGGCCCCACATTCACTATATTGCAAGTGTCGCATAATTGGTATCATCATGGGGTGTTCAAACTTGATTATATTCTTTGGTGAAAGACAAGTCAGATTTTGTTATTCTAACTGGTGTGTGGTGTGACAGGAGGATGTGTACCGATTTGTTAAAGGAACTTTTGAGAAGCTATGCAGAGTTTCTACAATCGCTATTGCCGGTGATACGGCCATGAGTCTCCTCATAAGCAAGTGCTTTCCTTCCTAGCGGTTGGAAGCGAATCTAAACACTTTTTGGCGACCGCCCGGCACGTTTTGAAAGAGATGTCAATTTGGACATCAAAACATGCTCCGGATCTTCCATTTCGTGGATTTGCCAAAACTTCTTATTATTATTATTATTATTATTATTATTATTATTATTATTATTATTATTATTATTATTATTATTATTATTATTATTATTATTATTATTATTATTATTATTATTATTATTATTATTATTATTATTATTATTATTATTATTATTATTATTATTATTATTATTATTATTATTATTATTATTATTATTATTATTATTATTATTATTATTATTATTATTATTATTATTATTATTATTATTATTATTATTATTATTATTATTATTATTATTATTATTATTATTATTATTATTATTATTATTATTATTATTATTATTATTATTATTATTATTATTATTATTATTATTATTATTATTATTATTATTATTATTATTATTATTATTATTATTATTATTATTATTATTATTATTATTATTATTATTATTATTATTATTATTATTATTATTATTATTATTATTATTATTATTATTATTATTATTATTATTATTATTATTATTATTATTATTATTATTATTATTATTATTATTATTATTATTATTATTATTATTATTATTATTATTATTATTATTATTATTATTATTGTTGTTGTTGTTGTTGTTATTATTATTATTATTATTATTATTATTATTATTATTATTATTATTATTATTATTGTTATTGTTATTATTGTTATTATTATTATTATTGTTGTTATTGTTGTTATTGTTGTTATTGTTATTATTGTTCTTGTTGTTGTTATTGTTGTTATTGTTGTTGTTATTATTGTTATTATTATTGTTATTATTATTATTCTTGTTATTGTTATTATTGTTATTATTGTTATTATTATTATTATTGTTATTATTGTTATTATTATTATTGTTATTATTATTATTGTTATTATTATTATTGTTATTATTGTTATTATTATTATTGTTGTTATTATTATTATTATTATTATTATTATTATTATTATTATTTCCGTACTCTGCTCTCATCCCATCCATTTGTGCATTTAATTACTTTTTGAGTTTCCTCGTCTTTTATATTAAAAAAAAATCTTTCATAACTATACGATAGTCTTGATATCTTACTAAATATAAGGAGAAATAAAGTTTTAATTTAGCCAAAACAAAAGGTATTTATAAAGTAATGTGACAAATTATAAATGCGCATAAGTACATGATTTATACTCATTCATAATGATTAGGTCGATGGTTAATACATCATATTATTGAGAAAGAAAAATATATTGTCATATATATATATAGACACACACAAAAATTTCTCGTAAATATTCGACTCATTTTACATATAGCAAATGCTTTAACATGCATTTCATACACAACTAAGGAAAAATGAAAAAAGTCATGAATGAAAAGATATTTATATTATCATCATATGCATTGTTAAAATTTGATCATGTGTACAATTAACATCTGTCCATACATAGAACAAGCAAATATTAATTGCTTGCCGTCCCTATGGTATGCTTGAGATTATAAAATGGCTGAGTTACATATTCCAAGCAATTCAAAAGCCTTTTCTCTATTCAAATATATTTTTAAAAAAATTAAAATTAATAATAATTAAAAATATCGTAAGGTCAATAAAATATCCGAGAAAACACTTTAGATAAAAGGTTTGCAACTATCTAGAACATGACAAGAAGGTAATTATTTAAATACTAACAAATTAGGAGGTCAAATTTCTTACAATATCACATTGCCAAAGGAACATCACATCTGCTTCCTTAAGCAAAGCAAAATCAAGAGTTATCCAAGATAAGAATTTCCAATTTGATTGACAACTAATAATAATATATAAAAAAAATAATAATCTTTTTACACGAAGAAAAGAGGGAAGAAAGAAGAATGATCAAAACTTCCAAATAAACAATGACGACGACCACGACAAGAACAACAAAACAACCGTCATCTAACAACAGTTGAAGCAACGGTGTGAGCGCACCATTTGAGACTCTCTTTCATGTCGGTCTCGTCCCAAGAGCAGGAACCTTCCAGTTCATCAATGGATCCTCCTTCCTCTTCTCCTCCCACCATTCCCACGCCTCCGACAGATAAGGCCTCGCAACAACTACAGACTCACCAGCAGTCAGTTTCTCATCACCATCTTCGTCATCTTCTTCACCATCTTTAATTTTGTTGCCCGGTCTCTGTAGCCCAGAAATGATGGAGACTAAGCTTGAGTCGACTCTGTCTTCCTCCAAGAAGACGAACCCTTTTAGCTCTTCGAACTCGAGCTCCGACAAGCTCTTAGTCAAGGTCCTTCTCTTTGCTCTTCCTCCCATTTGGCCCTTTTTTCTGTGCGAGAACTCCGACCTTCTCAGGTTGTTCCATTTGAAACCTTCCTCTTCTTCTGTGATTACCTCTTCTTCATAGATCATGCTATGAATAGGTTTCATGGTGTTGGGAATTACTGATTCCCTAAAATGGATTCGACACTAAATCGAACCTCTAAAACAAATACGAAAGACGAGCCCAAGAATAACATGTATCACTGATCAAAGACATACCACAGAATCGAGCGTACTTTATTATCTACATATTAAATACCAACGTTGAAGTTTGAGGAAGAATTATGATCCTGTTCTACCAAGGAGCGTGCTGTTGCTATTAGGGGGGAGAAATTCTTTTTCTGTTTTCTTCTTAGAGAGAGAGAGAGAGTGAAATGTCTTAGGAAAAGGGGTCTTCACATAGGTACGTCAAAGGCGTGCATTCCCTTTTTCTTTTCTCTCTTACTTCTCCAATAGACGTAACTCTTCTTTTTTTTTTTTTGATGACCTAGGAACCCCGTAAGCCGACAGTCGGTGGGCAAACCCTGAGGTGACACTAGTGGAGGACCTACCACCCCGACGTCGCGCTTAAGATCCCGTGCAGCTAGCGAGAATCGAACTCTTCTCCTCCTCGCAAAGGATCATGGGAGCCTTATCTAACTGGGCCACCGCAGGCGGTGGTACGTACCTCTTCAACGTGTAACATTCCCCCAAAGGACACAATTCCTCATATCTAAACAACACAATCTTTCACGTCGCAACCATTCCTCCATGGGCCCTTATATTGCGGGCCAGGCTTTTAGGCCCAACATGGGCAGACGGGCCTACCTAGGCCCATCATCTCAATTAAATAACCCATCACATGGGAAGGACTAAGTCTGGAGAGAGAGAACTTGCTTGTAAGCTTGTTGGGATGATGCTCGTTTGATCGCTCACGGACTTCACAAGAATTGATGGAGTCCGAGAAATTTGAAGACACGAGCTTTCTTTCTCGGGTATTTCTATGCTTTCTTGACCGATCTGGAGGTTGAAGAAGGAGATGTGTCTGGTCGTTTCTTGAAGATCTCGAGCTCGAACCAGCATCTATCGATGATCTTCATGACTGCTTCCGCTTCTTCCATTAATGGTGGCCAGAGGAAATTGTGTGATTATGGAGACTTAATGAGGGTTTGGGTGGCTTCATATTTATATACTCTTTTAATTATCATGATTACCCTTGCGTTTTCCCTTTATTTACGGGAAAGACCAATCTAAGTGTTCACACGGTTGTGTATCACTTTAATTTGGTCTTGGGTCTTTGTCTAAATGTTTCAATTTCATTGGTCCTTTTTAACGTTTTTTTTTTTTTGGTAAGGGATTCTTTTTAACGTTGATTGCACCATATGCTATGAATTCGTAACCTCATAAATACAATGCAACAATTTGTTGCTTGTACATCACACCCACAAAAAGGGTTCTGAGCATAATTCATTTTGGATTGCCTCAAGAGCGAAGGATTTGGACAACATTGATCATTGAGAGCGCAAGATTGTGGACTTTATATCCACCAAGTATATATCTGTACGAATTTTTCTTTTTTCCTTTCACCTATTCTATTCTATTCTATTCATTCATATTTATTCTGCTTGAGTATCGGCCTACTTTGAACATTTTGCCTTGGGAATTTCTAGGAAACATATGACACTATAATTTTTTTTTTTTTTAATCTTAATTCAATTAGAACAAAGGTAGTTAGGATATAGTAGTCAAACGAGACCATTTAAACGGAATACAGGAAAATTTAGAAAGAGGAAATTATGCCAGTGCTGCGTAATTTAGTAGACCTAATGCAATAATTTACGTTTTCTTTTAAAAAAAATTATACTTTTTGGAGGCCAAGCAATGTTGGGTGTTTTGAATTAATTAAGGTTGAAGAAAACACTCTTTGTTTATTGTAGTAGGTCGTGGTCAGCGTGACATTTTGCTAAGGGCCTGTTTGGTAACCATCCAAACAGTGCCAAATTCTGATTCTTTGTTCCCGGAATTAGTTCCGGCCTAGAATCGTGTTTGGTAAAATTTTTGTTCTTGGGAATAGATTGGGAACAGAATCAAGAATAAAAAAAAAGTTGATTATTGTTCCGGGAACGAATTTGAGAATCAAAATCAATAAATTTTCTTCTTCCCTTCGGCCATCTCACGACCGCCGTCCACCGCCGCCCGCCACCGTCCACCATCCGCCACTGCCATCCACCGCCGCCGCTGCCGGCCGCCGTCCGCTGCCGGCCACCGGCCGCCACCGGTCCAACGAGCTCGTCGGAGGCTCGCTAGACCAGGGCGAGGTCCGGTGAGCTCGCCGGAGGCAAGCCCAGCCATCGGCAAGCTCACCGGAGGCTTGCCTAGCCACCGGCGAGGCTCGGCCTCCCCAGATCGGGTGAGGCCGAGCCTCGCCGATAGCCAAGCGGGCCTCGTTGGGGCTGGGCGAGGCCTCGCCGGGGCCGGGCGAGGCCCGTTTGGCCACCGGCGAGGCTCGGCCTCACCGGGACTGGGTAGGGGCTGGGCGAGCCTCGCGACGCCTAGCCCCACCGGTGGCCAGGCAAGGCTCGCCCAGCCCCGCCGGTGGCCTGGCAGGCCTCGCCCAACTCCGATGAGGTCGGCCTCGCCAAATCTGGCTCGGCCGAGCCTCGCCCGTTGGCCGTGAGGGCCATCGGCGAGGCTTGGCCGATGAGGGCCGGCCTCGTCGAGGGCCGGCGACGCTTTGGTGAGGTCGCCGGCCCTCGTCTGGCCGATCGCCGGTCTGGCGGTCGACTAGAAGAAGAAGAAGAAGGTGAGAAAAAGAAAAGAAAAAAGGAAAAAAAAGAAAAATAAAAGAAAAAAAGGAAAATGAAAAGAAAAAAAAGAAAAAAAAAAAAAAAGAAAAAAAGGAAAATGAAAAAATGAAAAAAAGAAAAGAAAACAAAGGAAAAAAGTAAAAAAAAATTATTTAAAAATTAAAAGAAATTGATTTGGAACAGAATTAATGAATACGGTACCAAACGCAATTTTATTCCAGAATCAGAAATTTTGGACAGTTACCAAACGGCTTAAAATGCTTAGAATCAGTTCCCGGGAACAGAATAATGGAAAATAATGGAGAACTTTTCCAAACATAGTAATGATTATAGGGTTGATTTGGTCGTGACATCCAGTAGGGATGACAAGGTTTTTTTGATGGTTATGTTTGAATGTGAGGAGCGTTAGGGAATTTGTGGTTAGAAATGGAAAATAATGGAGAACTTTTCCAAACATAGTAATGATGATAGTGTTGATTTGGTCGTGACATCCAGTAGGGATGACGAGGTTTTTTTTATGGTTATGTTTGAATGTGAGGAGCGTTAGGGGATTTGTGGTTAGAAATTCAAATAATAAATTCATGATGGTGATACAAATCATAGTATTATCATAATAAAAATGTTTTAGTTCAAGTATGGTTTTTGAAATCGACATTAATTGTGGACTTTAATCACATAAAATTTCACTGAAAATAACCACTGGCCAAATCGCCTTGTCACAATGCCTCGATCCCTGTCGGTTGTCTTTAGCCTCCACAACCATCTGGCGGTCACTGATCTCTCTTTGCTCATGTGCCTGAGAACTGCCACTTGAAAGGGTTAACATGCATATTTCGTTGCAACTGTGACATGACAAGCTAGCAAAACTAAGGTATTGTCTAGTTGGGCTCAAAGCCCACTTGCCCTATTGCCAAATGAACCAAGAAAAGATTATCTTTATATCTGAAAATATATGAAATGTAATAATTGCTGAATGTCTTGCAATTTTTTAAGATCCAAGGCAATAATAGTGGTTGTCGCTTTTCGTGTTAAACGCTATAACTGCAGACATACATCTCTATTCATGAAGAACTTGACGTGACTTTGTCATTATAGTATTTATAATAATTATACGCAAGAATACGAGGAAAAGTTAGGAACATATGCTAGAGAAGCCCAAAGGACCGCTATCATCACTAAATAATCTTATCTAAAGTAGGTAGATAAAATTATATAATGAAAAAATAAGTAAAATATAATAAATAGAGTGCCATAAAAAAACTTAAATGAAACATCCCAGAATTGTAGAAGATTGCAACGGTGAATTGCCGGGCAAATCTCCTTTGGCAGGGAGCTTATATGACATTCACTCCCAGTGAAAACATTTGAGTATAAACCACCTGCCAAAGGAGTAAATGCCCAGTAATTCACCACTTACATGTCATCCACTCTATTCTTCACGTGCTTGTATAATTCTAATTTTTTCTTGGCTTCGATGAACAAAGTTAGATGAAATATCTATTTATAGCCTCCCAAAAGCGGTAGAGACGTTTTCCATGCACACAGCATATTCTCAGAACATCCAAAATCAAATAAAACTTTATTTGGACAAAAAAGAAAAAGAAAATAAAGGCTAGTGGTCCAATGAGTTGGATATGCTAGATTTTATCCTCAGTTCATACTAGGTTTTAGGGACGACTGGAGTCAACATATATTCCGCTATATCCAACTAATTGGAGTGGAGAAATTTCTAGACAAATTTAGTTTTACTACATTTCGATCTTGTTGTTATTTCTAGCATATTCCTAGTGTCTTTTCTTAAAGGTAAAATGATACTACTAGTTCTTAAAAGTTGGCCTAATATGCAATATCAAATTTAAATTTTTAATTTGCTTAGTGTGATTAGTAAACTATTCTTAAATATTTAATATAGTGTCTCTATTTAATCAAACAAGTTAGATGTAATTTGATGACATTGAATATTTAATGTTGAGTTCAAATTTTGATATCATGGGTCAATAAGACATAACAACATGTGAACGTAGATTCTATTTTTTTATTAATCTACCTCTATATACAATTTTTTCTTGTTTATTGTTGAACCTTAATTGATTGAAGTACATGTTGGTTAATTCTATCTACTCGAACTAATGACAAACTGATGTTGAGTTTCTTAAAATAGTCTAGAGACTACATTAAACATTTAGTAAAAATTCAATAATCATATTAAATAAATTAAAAGCCCAATTATGACAAGAAACAATGAGGTAAAGTTAATGAATTAAAAATGCTATTTTTCTTTTTTAAAATATTACAAAATAAGCGCATTTCCATGTAAAAAATTTAAATAAATGATAATGGTAAATGACATTTTATTTATTTTGATGTGGCAGCAAGGAAAATAACTTTTTTCCTATGTTGAGGGTGCTTTGTCACGGTATCAACTGCCATGTAATGTTACAAAATATGAAAAAGCCTAGTAGTGTTTTCCATTCACGAAGTTGACAAGTTTCATCACTTGCACTATAATTATCTCTTCTTAGAATCATATACAACATACAAATATTTTTGATAAATTATAGTCATAACCTATATAGTTGTTGGTAAATGAGCAGAACCCTCCTTTGGAAAATATCCGGATCCTAGTTTTTGCAATATGCTAATTGAGAAACTCCATCTTGACTAATGATCAACTTTAAGCACACAAACAATGGATTTGCAATTTTGCACGTGCTTCTCGTGCCCCCGACGTCACGTGCACCGCGGGCTTCAAGTGCGACTTTCAACTTTCCCGCGGATGATTAGTTCCAGACCCCTCTTATAACTATGTCGGCATAAAAAAAAAAGAAAAAAAGGGAAAGAACAAGTTGAATTAATAACATATTAAATTAATCACTATGATATTGCATATTCTCAGGAGTTTGTATTTGAGTTTCTGGCTGCAACACTAATCCCGCCAAATTCATGACTAAATTTCAACCAAGCAATTCTTGACACAATCTGTTTGCACGTTACAACATGTAATTTAATAAATATAGATTTAGCATTTGTGCCACAAGAAAATAATTATCTTACTAGGGTTGATTTCTATGCAATTAGACATGTTCAAGTTCACATTTAAAGAATTCTTTTTTTAACCTTAAGAGTTTATAAAAATAGAACCCACTTTAGAAAGAATAACGATTAAAAAAACTCATTAAACGTGAAAAAACTAGCACACATACATTTTTCATCAGAAGTGTGACAAACAAAACATATTATAGATTGGTAGGGGATGTTACAATAATCAAACTAACAAAAACCAGTACGTACTCGATAATGAAACGAACCTTACAACTTCAACTCTATTAAAGTGGTCATCTAAGCTCTGAAAGATTCATTCACTTATTAATGGATTCATAATCTGGGTTGACCTTAGGATCTTTACCAACTAAAATCTGATCACCACGTGTTTTCAATATAAGATTCTTCGAATGAAAAAAATTCATTTATTCTGGCTGACTTCGCTTCTAATTATTTAATGCCTGATAAATGTCATTTATGGTGGCATGATATGTGCGAAAATATTTGTATGGCATTTCATACCTAATATTAGAGTTAGAGACAAAGAAAGTTCCTTGGACTAAATTTATAGTGGAAACGCAATGAGCAATTTTATTTGTCTTCGACGAGAACCTCCACTGTCAAATATGACAGTAGCATTGTTTCAGATTTTGTCATTCCTAAGTGAACAAAAGTCTTCAAAATAATTCAGGAGAATAGACTTCGAACAATTTACACGTGTGGGAAAAAGGTACAATATTTAAAGAAATGAAATGGAAAACCATAACTAAGATATGGAAAATATCAGAGAAATTTTTCCAAAAATGGTAATGATGATACGATTGATTTGGTCATCACATCTATAGAGGGGCGAGAAGGTTCTTCGATGGTTATCTGTAAATGTGAGGAGCGTTTAGAACTACCGGGCTCGTGGACAAAAATTCAGATAATAAATTCATTACAATGATTTGATCACAATATTACGATAATAAAAATGTTTTAGTTCAACTATGGTTCTTGATATAGGCATGAACTGTGGACTTTAATTACTTGAATTTCACTGAAATTAACTCCATTAACGAATAAAATAACAATTTTTTTACTCTATTAAAATTAACGACACATTAACCCATTTGAAATAGTTGCCTTTTTTTTTTTCACTCTTTTTTCTTCGTTTATATTGCACCTTTTCCTCAACCTACTAATCATATACTGAAAACATATATGTTGCCAAATCGCCTTGTCGCGGTGCCTGTATGCCCATTGGCTGCTTTTAGCCACTGCAACCGCCGAGCTGAAGCTGATCTCTCTGTTTACATGCGTGAGTGCTGTAACCTGTAGGTGTCGGCATACATTTTTTTTTTATTATCGAAAAAGTGATATGACAAGCTAGCAAAACTAAGCTATTGTTTAGTTAGGCTTGAAGGCCACCAGCACTATTGCCAAATGAGCACAAAAGGATTACCATGGTTGCATTGTTATCCAGTGGGTATTGCATTTCGCATAAATACTGTAATTGCAGTCAGGGATGAGAAAATATTGGGTAGATTTACTGTCCACGTAGGTGAAATGTAAGACCATAGAGAAGTCGACACATGGCAAATTTGGGCCCACTTGTCAATCCCCACTCTCTCCCTTATACTCCGTCTCTCTCCCCTTTACTCTCTCTCCTCCCCTCCGTTTTTGCGCACAACTCCCTCAGCTCCCCCTCTTCTCTCTCCACTTCTCTTTTCTTTCTCTTGCGTCTGCCATGGCTCGAGCTTGAGTCTGCTCATGGCCACTTTAGGTCGAGGAGGGACGGTGCGCCGCCGGACGGAGACCGCTTGAGCTTCATTTGCGGTGAGATGGCTTGAGGCCGAGCTCGAAACTTGAGTGCTAACCAAAGCTCGGAGTTTGAGGTCGAGCGAGTGTTGTCCATGGCTGGCTGCGAGTGTTGTCCATGGTGGACGGGAAAAACAATACCTAGGAATAGGTGAGGACGACCCACGTGATGAAATCGCATTAAATAAGGAAACCGAAGCCAACCCAATACGCCTACGCGTCCGTTTATAAAACCCATTTGCTCATTCCCTCCTCCTAGTTCCACGTCCGACCCCTACTGAAATTCTTCAAAAAAGTTTGGGTTTTTATTTTTCATTTCATCTATCCTTGTCCGTTTGCCCATTCAGTTGTCGTCCCTGAGACCATTTGGGAGATGGTCTGATCTTCTCGAGCAAGTCCTTGCGTTCCGCCCCACGCATAGGCTGTGACAGCCATGTATGAGCATCAGCGTGCTTGTGAGCCCCTTGATCATATGCCCTCTGAACCACGCAAAGTCCCCGCGAGGCATCGGCGTGAAGCCTCCCGCTTCCGCCTGTCCATGGTCTAGACCCTTTCGGTGTCTGTGCCTTTGGATTGCGAAGAAGAACAGTGTGGCGACGACCAGCAAGCTGGCCACAGTGGCCGCCACCACCTTGACGATCGTCTTGCTTGAGGATGATGACAAGTCCGGCGGTAGCGGCGGTGCTTGGAGCGAATCTATTACGGAAGGAGGAGGAGAGTTGGTGACGGTGGTGGCGGTTGGAGAAAAAAGAAGTAGAGAGAGAAGAGGGAGAGAGAGCATCACAGGCAGAATAAATGGAAAAAAGAGAGAGAAGTAGAGAGAGAAGAGGGAGAGAGACTTGTTAGTAGAAATGGAGGGGAGGAGAGAGAGTAAAGGGGAGAGAAACAGAGCATTAACAGAGAAGTGGAGCCTGAAAAAAAGAGAAGTAGAGAGAGAAGAGGGAGAGAGACTTGTCAGTACAAATGGAGGGGAGGAGAGAGAGTAAAAGGGAGAGAGACGGAGCGTTAACGGAGAAGTGGAGCCTGATAGGTGTGGAGCTTGATAGGTGGGCCCAAATTTGCCACGTGTTGACTTTGGTCTTACATTTCACCTATCCTACCCAATATTTTTTCATCAGGGATGATCACGGGCATTACCATTTGCACCTTAAATTTCAAATGAAACCGACGGCTTGTGCTTAGAAATCATGTACACACGTGCAATAAAATATTAAACTTAAGCATCCCTGTGCATTGACCACACTTTACAAGTTTCACACTTAATCTTAGCGAAAAGGCTGGAGAAAGCATGCTTCAAGAAATAGCCAGGTTTGGCATTTATACACAAGCTCTCTTACACTCTCTGCCGTTTGTTCAATGTGGGACTCTTGGAGTGGCTTGTTTCTTGTAGGTGAGTGGAAGCAAGATAGAGAGAGAGAGAGGGAGTGAGCGTGTGACAACTAGTGAGTGTAGTCCCACATTGGCAGATAAAAGATTCTTCCACATTTTTTAGGAATAAAAGTAAAAATTCATAAAAATAAATAATCGGTACAGTTGTTAACCATTGGAAATTAGACTGGGGTCTTTGAGAATGGAATCAAACCGATTAGTTCAGTCCAATCTGGGCAATTCTTTTTTTGCTTACTCATAATTGCAATTTCAGTCCGATCTGGGTTCTTTTTGCTTACCCCTAACTGCAATGTGAATTCAAAAGCTAAAAGGTAAAAATTATCTCAAAAACATATACATACCTCTTGTGAAGAATCCGACATGAATTTGTTGATACAATTTTATGCAAGATTAAAAGAAAAGTCAAGAACATGTGCTAGAGAAGTCCAAAGTATGAGTGCTCCCATTACTAAATAATTTAATCTAAAATATGTGGAAAAATTAGTAAATGAAAGTAAATGAAAATAAATATAGTGCCATGACAGAAAACCTAAATGAAGCATCCCATAATTGTTGAAGAGTGCAATGGTGAATTACCGGGCAAATCTCCTCTGGCGGTGAGCTTATATTACCTTCACTCGCAGTGAAAATTGTGGTCATAAGCCTCCTGCCAACGGAGTAAATGCCCAGTAATTCACCACTTACATGCCTTGCACACTATGGGCGCGCATGGTTTCATTTCTGTTCCTTTTCTGTTCCCAGGAACAGAAACAAAAAAAAGTGTTTCTGTTCCGGGGAACAATTTTTGAACAAAAGAATGCGTTTGGTAACGTTTGGTTCGGGAATAAAAAATGAACAGAAACACGTTTGGTAAATTTTATTCTTTTTTTGTTTCTTTTAATTTTTTAAACATTTTTATTTCATTTTTCATGTTTTCCTTTCTTTTTTATTTTTTATTTTTTTTCGGCGGTCACTAGCCTCCGGCGACCGGTCGACGGGGCCGGGCAGCCTTGCCCAGATTCGGTGAGGCCGAGCGTCGCCGGCCCCCTAGCAAGGCCGAGCCTCGACGGCCGGTCGCCGGCCATGGCCGAGGCCGGCAACCGGTGAAAGAAAAAAGAAGAAAAAAAAAAGAAGAAAAGAAGAAGAGAAGAAGAAGAGAGAGAAGAGAAAAATGTTTCTTCAAGAAATGTTTCTGGAGCAAGAAACAAAAAATTATTGTTTCTTTTTTTTGTTCTTATTTCATTCCAGAAACAAAAAAACAAAAAAAGAACAGAATTATTTTAGTTTTTTTGCACACCCTATATTACTAATGTGCTATTAACAAAACAATTATTTTAGTTTTTTTTTTTGGACCGGGGGGGGGGGGCTTGAATGAACAGTGTTAGAGTGCGGTATCTATTTATAACCTCCCAAGAGGGATAGCGTATTTTGCATGAACACAGCATATTCTCAGAACATCCAAAATCCAATATAAATTTTAGTTGGGCAAAAAAAAAAAAAAAAAAAGAAAAAAAAAAGAAAACAAAAAGGCTAGTGGTAGAATGAGTTGGATATGCTAAATTCCATTATTTGTTCCTATTAGGTTTTGGTGATGACCAGAGTCAACCTAGATTCCTCTATTCGACCGATTGGAGTGGAGAAATTTCTAGACAAGTTTAGTTTTAGTTCATTTCGATCATTCCCAGCATATTCCTTGTATCTTTCCTTAAAGGAAAAATGATACCAAGAGTTCCAAGACTTTAACTTAATATGAAATGTCATACTCAGTTTATTAATTCATTTAGCATAATTCTTGAACTATTCCTAAATATTTAGTATAATCATTCTATTTAATCAAACAAGTCAAATGTAATTCATGACATGGAATATTTAATGTTTAGTTTGAATTTTCAAATAATGGGTCAATACGACATAAGAACAATGACTGCATATTTAATTTTCTTATCAATCTACTTTTCTATATGAATTTTTTTTACTGTTTTACAACTTAAATAGATTGAAGGACATGTCAATTAATTCTATCAACTTGAACTAACGAAAAAAATGACATCGAACTACTTAATATAGTCTAGAGACTAGTCTAGAGGCTATATTAAGCATTTAGTAATAATTCAAAGATCATATTAAATAAATTAAAGTCTATGGATGATATTGAATATTAGACTAAAATTACTGGGATCATTAGTGTTAGTTTCCTCTTTTTAAACATTACAAAAAGAGCGCGTTGTGTATAAAATTTAAACAAATGATAATCAGTTAAAGTTTGAAGTTGAAATTATCTTTTAGGTTTGTTTTAGGATTGTGCTATTTCCACCCATTTTGGTAAAGACATGCCTTTCTTCAGTTAACTAATTGAAAAACCTTTCTCTTTTTCCAATATATTGGGTTTTTTTTTTATTACAAGGCTAACCGACAAAATTAACATTGTCTCTATCATCTCTCTCATCCGTTGTCACAATATAAATGTTCTATTACATCCAACAAGATACTATCTAATTATGCATAAGGCATTTCGCATTACTTGCCACCATGGGTTTTTTTTTTTTTTTTTTTGGGGGGGGGGGGGGCAAAGAGGGAGTTTAAGGGAGTGATGCAGCTCTAGTTTTTTAGGTAATTTATATATTTTATGTGGCACCAAAAATGATTTTTCTTATATTGAGATTGTTCCATCACGATATTAACAGCCACATAATGTTGCAATATATATATATATATAAAGGCCAAGAGTACTTTCCATTCACAAAGTTGACAAGTTTGAGGGCTTGGGCTATAACTATCTCTTCTTAGAATCATATCTAAAATACAATTTTTTTTTTTGTATATTATAGCTGTAACTTATATAGGTTTTGGAAAAATTGCACCACAAGTTCTAAACATTATATATAAAATGCAATCAATTAAGTCTTCAAATTTTACTTAAAAGTGTAATCAACTCTTAAAACTTATGTTGCGAAGTGCAATTTAAAGATGCAATATTAGCAAATTTTCAAGAACGCGTAGGTAATTTTAGGTGCCATTAGCCCTTTTTGAAAAAGGCACGGGAATTAATTGATCAATTGAAAATGTTTAGGATGTGATTGTAGGGTGCACTTCTTCCTTTAGTTGTCTCTCTTTTGTCATATATAATATATTTATGCACTTTATTGCACAACTTTGTTGCTGACCTTAAACAGAGGCTATAAAAAACGCTCGACCTAACCTAAGTGAGTCAACCTGGAAAATTCCGATAATTTCAAGTTGGATCGCAAAATTGTTCAGGTAACCGCACCGAATCACTTTACCTACTAACTTTGAGTTTTTAAACCCTAAGTTTGCCGTGCAATTTCGTTGTCTTCTACCTTCTCTCTCTCTCCCCCCCCCTGTGTAAACACACCTCCCGAGTCCCAACTCAGCTTGTATCTTCCCAAAGCATAGTTGCACTTGGTGGTTTCCTCCAGTCTTCAGTGGTTGAGTTGAGCTTAGTTATCCACCGCAATGACACTAGTGCCTCCTAAGGCTTGCTTGAAGATCTCTATCTCCACAATTGAATGTCAGCCATTTCTTAGTCCAATTGAATCGGCGAGTGTCGATTGACGTTTCGCATGGGTCCCGCTTTTGCTTATCTGGATTGATTTAGTTGTCTTTCGGATTTGATCTTGCAATGTGTGTGAGGAGGCTTTGTAAGAGTTTTCCTAATGTGGACTAAATTAATTGATATTGTCATTTACTGTTTTTACAGTTACTATAAAACATGGTTGGTTTAACGTGAGATAGAAGGTTTTTTAATTAGTCTAATATGAGGCTGGCTAGTGTGGGCCGAGTTGAGCCTGGCCCGTAATGAGGGGGCCTAATTGGAAACTCTATAAATAGTGCTCAAGTCTCTCCTCTAACCCTAATTCTCACTTGTATCCTTACCTAAGGGATGTTTACCTAATGTTACACGTTAGGGGGCTGCCTCATTGAGCCAGTGATATGGAGGGTAATAGAAGAAAATGACTTGCGTGTGGAACATTATGTTTCTGCTTCTGCTTCAAGAACAATGGATCCCAAAACAGGTACGTTAATCTTTCTACTCAATTATGTATGTTATTGTTCTAGTTATGGAGATCTTGGGATTACGCAATTTGCATCCAACATGTGGTATCAGAGCCTCCATAACCTTAGAACACGAACACAAAAGATTTTGCCCTAATTTGAGATTTTTGAGATTTTTCGTTCAATAAAAATTAAATTAAATTATATATTCGGACTGGGTTTAACGAGACAAAGAGAATCGTAGGTGGCGTGTCACCGGAGGAGGCCGCACGCGTGGCCACTTGCTTCCTGGGCGTCGAACACGCACCGCTCGTGAGCTCTATGCACCACGCACTCAGGCGGCGCGTGTGGGCGTGTGGAGTGTCCATTCGGCGTGTGGTTGGTAGTGTTGGATTCATATTGCCATGTTCTATCTTGTGGTGTATTTATTTTATATGTTTGATGATTTTATGGATATAAAAATATATACAAAACTCTAAATACGTGAATTTTTAGTGTATTTTTGCGTATTTTTCTTTATTTTCTATGTTTTTGGAAATACATGTGTTGGGTTATTGGTATGTTATCACATAAATATTATAAAAGTGTGATTCATTAATAAAAATTAAACTTTATTATATTTTATTAATGAATATGATAGTGCAATTAGCATGGCATGTGATTTGAGTGATATGATGCCCCTATCACTAAAGTTTAAATCATATATATATATATATATATATATATATATATATATATATGATATATGTGAGATGTAAATATTATATCCCTGGTATGAGAGAGTTTCAAGGATTTAATTGAGTTGTGACCACCAAAGTGGAACATTTGATTGGGTTTAAAAAATTTCGATCTTGTATATTGATTGTGATGTCTCCTGGTCTAATGCATAGTCATACTCTCAAAGGAGGTGATTGTGTATTAGTTCATGGAGGGATACATGATGGTGTGGAGAAGAAGTGATCGATTCTAATGGTTCATATGCCCAAGGGTGATGAATTCACAAAAATTGGAATATATTCTCATAACCACTATCATGTGGGGAGTGTATAATTGCATGTTATGTATTTTGCCCAAAGGTGATTATGTGACTTTGCATGTAACTCTTTGGATGTGTACTTGTACGTCAAGTTACACAATACTCACATGATATTAATTATATATACTGCTTGTCTTTTGATCACCTTTTCTGTAAACGGTAACTTCATCACTATTGAGGTTCTTGCTAGTTCAAACTTTAAGAAATGGAGAGAAGATTTTATGTTTGCTATGGAGATGGCAGATGGTCATATGGCTCTTACTGTCGATCGGTCGGCAGATCTTACTGCTGAGAGTACAAAAGTTTAGAAAGCTCATTTTACTGCTTGGGAAAAAAGCAATAGAATTTGCTTACTGTCGATAAAGCGTTCCATTCAGGAACACTTGAAAAATGGTTTGTTTGCAAACTGCACTACTAGGTAGATGATGGAAGCCTTGATGGCTAAAAACCATGTCTCACCTAATGCCGAGATAGGAACACACACGCAAACACTATTTAGTATGAAGTATGATGGTTCTAGTGGAGTTAGAGATTATATTATGAGAATGGTAGATTTGCAGACAAAGCTTTAGGCTCTCAATGTTGTTATTCCCACTACTTGTATTGTGCATCAAGCTCTAAATAATCTTCCTCATGATTTTGGGATTATTAAGACTAATTATAGTTCCCAAGATGAAACTTGGTCAGTTAATGACCTAATTGCAAGGCTGGTGGCAGAGGAAGAAAAATTGAAGAAAGATCAAGGGCACGTTGCCCTTTATGCTTTTAACTTTAGCAGTGATAAGGGAAAGAATGTTAAAACTTATACTCATAAGGGCAATTCTGAAGTTCCTAGACCTTCCAACAATAAAGGCTGAAGATGCTGGACCTTCTAACAGTTTGGGTCCCAAGAAAACATTCACCAAGAAGGATGTTGTTTATTGCTACTTTTGTAGGGAGAGAGGACATGTAAAGAAACGTTGCAACAAGTTTAAGGCTTGGTTATCTAAGAGAAATAAGAGTGAGCTTAAAGGTATGATTTTTTGGTATTTGTTTATGAATCTAATCTATTTGAAGTTCCGACCAATTCCCGGTGGCTAGATAATGGTGCAACTAATCATGTTGCATTTACCATACAGGGGTTCATAAACCGAAGGACGCCAAATCAGGATGAATCAAAGCTCACTGTTGGAAATGGCGTTGGAGTTGATGTTGAGTTCGTGGGAGATGTTTTTTTGATTTTAGATTCTGGTTTTCCCAGATGGTGTTAAGAAACACTTTTACATACCTTCTTTTAGGCGGAATTTAGTTTATGTATCTTGTTTGGACATGTGTGGATACTCTTTTGAAATAAAAAGTAATACTATTTTCATGTTTTATTATTCAAATAAGATTGGGTGTTACAATTTATCTGATGGATTATATCGATTGAGTTTATCTCCCAACGATATGTATGTTGCTTATTAAGCTGAAAAAGTTGTTTCTAAAATGCCTTTACCTAAGGAACAATCTTATGCATTGTGGCATAAAACGTCTTAGTCACATCTCTAAAGAAAGAGTAGAAAGACTTATAAAGGCTGATATCGTGTTTACTCTTAAAGGTGATCAAGAGACATGTATAGACTGTTGTAGAGGTAAGATGACTAAGATAAAGAAGAAATATGTTATACAAAATTTAGACTTGTTGGAGGTTATTCACATTGATATTAGTGGACCATACACGGCTACTTTGTGTAGAAATTTTTATTTCATCACATTTATTGACGATTATTATCGATATGGATACTTATACTTGATTAAAGAAAAGTCCGAGTCTCTTGACAAATTCAAGATTTTTCGGATTGAAGTGGAGAAACAATTGGGAAAAGTTATAAAGATTGTCAGATCTGATCGTGGTGGTGAGTATTTTGGTAGGCACGGTGATGATGGACAACTTAAAAGGCGGTTTGCTAAATACTTAGAGGATTCTAGGATAATAGTTCAGTTTACTATACCCAAAAGCCCTAAACAAAATGGTGTAGCTAAAATGCATAATCGTACTTTTATGGACATGATGAGAAGTATGATTAGTAGGACCAATTTACCTAATTTTTTGTGGGGTGAAGCTTTGAAAACAACTCTTTATATTCTAAATCATATTCCTACTAAAGCAATTCCATTGACCCCTTTTGAATTATAGATTGAACGTAAACCTAACTTGAATCATCTTAAAGTTTGGGGATGTCCAGTAGAAGTGAAGTTATATAATCCAACATTGAGTAAACTAGATTCCAAAACTACTCGGTATTATTTTAGGTCTTACCTAGATCATTCAAAGGGTATCGTTTTTATAACTCTAATGGAGGTACAAGAATTGTGGAATCTCAGATTGCAAAATTTCTGGAATTTGATGTAACTGAAAAGGATAGCTGCTTCTAAGCTATTGAAGATGATAGTATGGTGGGGCTTACTAGATCCTCGTCTCATCATGTGCAGACAATTATGGAGCCTCTTGCGCCACAAACTGAGCTTGTTGTGGCACATAATCCTATTGTTGAGACAGTTTCTAATGAAATTCCTCAAGCCCCTCAAATTTAGAATGAGGTTGAAGTAGCTCCACTTAGAAGATCAACTAGGGAAATACATTCAGCTATACCACCAGACTATATTGTTTACCTAGGAGAGCATGATTATGATATTGGTTGTATTGTTGATCCGATAACTTATACGGATGCCATCTCATGTCCTCAATCAGATTTGTGGCTAGATGCAATGAAAGATGAGATGCAATCTATGAAACACAATGGTGTTTGGGAGTTTGTTAAACTGCTTAAAGCTTGTAAACCTATTGGATGTAAATGGGTATTTAAGACTAAAAGGGATTCTAAAGGAAAGATTGAAAAGTTTAAAGACAGACTGGTAGCTAAGGGTTTCACTCAAAGAGAATGAATATATTATGAAGCAAAATTTTCTTTAGTTTCTTCTAAAGATTCTTTTAGAGTGATCTTGACATTGGTAGCTTATTTCAATATGGAGTTACACCAAATGGATGTTAAGACTGCTTTTCTAAATGGAGACCTTGATGAGGAGGTTTATATGGTGCAGCCTAAAGGTTTTGCAGTAGATGACTCAGGTAAGCTCGTTTGTAGATTGAAAAAGTCAATTTATGGCCTTAAGCAAACTTCTAGATAGTGGTATTTCAAGTTTCATAGTGTTGTTACTTCATTCGGATTTATTAAGAACATAGTAGATTAGTGTATATACACCAAGGTTAGTGGGAGGAAATATATTTTTCTCATATTTTATGTAGATGATATCTTGCTTACTAGTAGTGACATTGGTTTATTGCATGAGACAAATCAGATGTTATCAAAAAAAATTTACATTAAAGACCTTGGTGAGGCGTCTTTTGTTCTTGGCATTGAGATCCATAGGGATCGCTCGCGCCATTCATTAGGTTTGTCTCGAAGGACGTATATTGATCACGTTTTAGAAAGATTCAATATGTAGGATTGTAAATTGGGATTTGCTTATATTGTTAAGGGTAATAAATTGAGTTTTTCACAATGCCCTAATTTAGATTTTGAAAAAGCTCAAATGAAGGATGTACCTTATGCTAGTGTGCTTGGAAGTATCGTGTATGCTCAAGTTTGCACTAGGCCAGATATTGCTTTTGCAATAGGGCTTCTAGGCATATATCAATCTAATCCAGGACAACTTGGTTGTTGCCAAGAAGGTTTTAAGGTACTTAAAGAGAGCAAAATATTATATGCTAATTTATAGACATGTTCTAAACTTGCAACTAGCAGGGTATTCAGATGCATATTTTCCTGGTTGTCAAGATGATAAGAAGTCAACGACATGATACATATTTATGTTGGCAAGAGGTGCAATATCATGGAAGAGTGAAAAATAGAAATCCATATCTTCTTCTACCATGCAAGCGGAGTTTGTAGCATGTTTTTTAGCTACTATTCAAGCTATTTGGCTTCGGAATCTCATTAGAGAGTTATCAGTTTTTGATTTTGTGGATAGACCCATACATTTATATTGTGACAATAACTCTGCAGTGTTGTTTATTAATAACAACAGAAGTCTCAAGGGGTCTAAACACATGGAGGTCAAGTTTTTGACTATAAAAGAATCAGTGCAGAATAGTGACGTCACAGTAGATTATATTCCTACAGATGATATGATTGCAGATTACTAACTAAAGGCCTATGCTCATGTGTGTATTTGATCGGCATGTCATTAGTATGGGCTTAGGAGCATCTTGGGATGCTGTTATTTAGTGGGAGCTGTGTTTTATTTTTCTTTGAATAAAGTTTACATCTATTTTGTTATAATTTAGTAACATTTTGATATTATATATATATATATATAT
This sequence comes from Eucalyptus dawsonii, assembly GCA_016097615.1. NCBI lineage: Eukaryota > Viridiplantae > Streptophyta > Magnoliopsida > Myrtales > Myrtaceae > Eucalyptus > Eucalyptus dawsonii. Next base: position 49,210,013 of record CM027875.1, on the reverse strand, counting down.
GTATGTCAACTTTTGCATTCAATAAATATTTTTTGAATGGATTGTTATTATGTTGAATATATATATTGTTGAAAGTCTCAAGGTATTGCTTAAACCTTAAGTGAAGGCTAAGAGCATCCAAGCATCCGGTTATTAGCGTTGTGAACATATATTGTGATACATAAAGAAAGGTTAACCGTAAGGACAAGACATATGTGAGTTCATTGGAATCATAAAGCATTCTCTAGTGGCATAAGTTTTTTGTGTTGCCTAAGGTAAGAGAATGGTGACAGATAAATGAGATCTCTCTATGAGAGATGTTGTCCATTTGCCACACTATCATATTGAATCCATATCAATAAAGTTGAGAGCACATGTGACCATGGAAGGCTTTGTGTGTATACATGCAGTTACCGCCATGATTCGGTGTTTAAGACTTTATGGGATATGATTAATTATTAAGAATTATCTCTGGACCAAATGTGCGCACATAAGATACGATTTTAATTAATATAGTTCAAGTGGGAGAATGTAAGAGTTTTCCTAATGTGGACTAAATTAATTGATATTATAATTTACTATTTTTATGGTTACCATAAAACATGGTTGGTCTAAGGTGAGATAGATGGTTTTTTAATTAGTCTAATATGGGGTTGGCTAGTGTGGGACGAGTTAAGTTTGGCTCGTAATGAAGGGGCTTGGCTAGAAACTCTATAAATAGTGCTCAAGTTTCTCATCTAACCCTAATTCTCACATGTATCCTTACCTAAGGAATGTTTACCTAACAGTACACATGAGGGGGCCGCTTCATTGAGCTAATGATATGGAGGGCAATAGAAGATAATGACTTGTGTGTGAAATATTGTGTTTCCGCTTCCACTTCAAGAATAATGGATTCCATAATAGGTACGTTGATCTTTCTAATGAATTATGCATGTTCTTGTTCTAGTTATAGAGATCTTGGGATTACGCAATTTGTGTCCAATGGGCTCATGCATGTTTTCCTTATTTGTTAAATGAGGAAAACATATATTTCTTTAGGGCGTTGATAATTGGTTGTGCGTGCTCTTAATTCGACGTCGTTTTGAGGCTCAAACCATAACACTTAAAGAAGGGCAACACTCTTGGAAGCAAGAGGCTGAAGTAGTGATAGAGACGTAGGTTGAAGAATATAAAGGTCGGGACCATGCGTTCTTTACCAGAAGGAAGAACCTTAGGCAAGAATTGTGCTCTGGCATATACCATCTCTTCCTCTGGCATATACCCGGCATTGTGCCGAATTTGGTGAAATAAATACAGGCTTGATCATCAATGTGATGACTCAGGCAGGGCCATGTGAAGGAGCGGTGCGGAATGTGACGGTGAATAACAGCGTAATTCTCCTTTGGCAGCAGACAACTGCATTGGCATGCATGCAAATGTTAATGCTATTCTTGCTTCCGCCAAAGGAGAATTGCCCTGCCATTCACTTGCACTGAATATACATATCTACTCAGAGCTCAGCAAAGGCATTGACAAGGTATTTGTGATTTCCAAATGGCAACTTTGAGATGTAGATGTTGCACCAGGTACGTAGGGTGATTATCAAATGTTACATGCCTCGTAACTTCATTCTATGTTTATGTGACAAATATAGATTTCACGTATTAACTTGTGTTGGAGGTACTTTAATATGCTTTCAATTAGGTTATGCCACAATTTCATTTTGAACAGTGAAATTTGTCGAAACATCAAGAAGAGTAGAGTAACAAAGCAAACGTTTTAAGTAAAAAAAAATCTATTTTCAGTAGTCTAACCCACCCTTAATTTAATGTTTAGTGAGAGATCGGGAAGCTTAAACTCTCAAATCAATGATGAATGATTTGTAAAGACTTACTTACATTGACGCCGTATGCTCCAAGCTTTCCAAAAGGTATATATATGTAGAACTTGTATTTTTTATTCCTAATGCAAGATATATAAACCTCTTGACTCGACTAATCTATACAAATGCATGCAAATTGCCCCTTCCACTTGCATTAATAAGACTTCGCTCCCTAAGCAAGCCCTCTTTTGAATACCCTAAGGAATTTCAAACTTAATGAAACTAATGCCGAATCAAAGCTTGGAGTGTGTCTCTTAAGGCAACTTTAAAAGAGAAATGATGTGACTTCCTAAAATTACAAATAGAACATTTTACTATTATTTCATTTTTTTTTCCATGAAGAAAAGAATCAAATACCCTTTTTTTGTGAATGCAATACATCATAGGAAAATAGAAGACTTTAAATGGACGTCGCTTTTTCATATCCATTTATGATCATCTAATTATATCCTTATCGAAATATTTTGATCTTTTTACTTGGCTCTAGTGCAACTTTCGGCAAAAGTCTTCACGGAAGGCCACTAGGAAGTGTATGAAGTAACATGACTGAAAATGAAAAGCATTGATATAAGTTGTTATTTTTATCATAAATTAATTAACCATCCGAAGGGGGCTTCCCAAAAAAACAAAAATTATTCAGATGTTGTACCATATAATAATCTTAATCCATTTACCTTCAATATAATTTACTTGTAGTGAACTCCTTTAGGTAACCGCCTCATGAGAGAGAACTCATTCTTTGCAAGGTATAAAGTATAGTAGGACTCTAATTCTTGTTTCAAATAACATAACTTCGCCTATTCGTTGGATATTGTTAGCAATTTGTTGTATCTTAATACTAAGTTACGGCTGAATGAATTGATTGGACAAAAAGGACTATTTCACCGTTGACCACTTGTTTGGTCTTGGAACAAAATTTTGATGAAATTTGAAAAAGATAAAAGGAAGAAAAAAAACAAAAAACAAAAAAACACCATATTAAAATGGCCAAATTACTTCAAAGTTCTCTTCTACTTCATCTTGCTCAAGACCCATCAATCAACCATAGTCACCATGTAAAAAGAAAATGAAAAGTAAAATCCTTTAAAAACTTGAGAAAATCTTGTGTATGTATGTAATAGATTCTATAAATGCAAAAGAGATGGTACTCATCGGTCTCAAATTCTCTAACACAGCAAAAATTTGGGCCCCACATTCCCTATATTACAAGTGTCGCATAATTGGTATCATCATGTGGTGTTCAGACTTGATTAAATTCTTTGATGAAAGCCAAGTCAGATTTTGTTATTCTAACTGGTGTGTCTGGTGTGACAGGACGATGTGTACCGATTTGCTAAAGGAACTTTTGAGAAGCTATGCAGAGTTTCTACAATTGCTATTGCCGGTGATATGGCCATGAGTCTCCGCATAAGCAAGTGGTTTCCTTCCTAGTGGTTGGAAGCGAATCTAAACGCTTTTTGGCTGCCCAACATGTTTCGAAAGAGATGTCAATTTGGACATCAGAACATGATCCGGATCTTCCATTTCGTGGATCTGCCAAAACTTTTGTTGTCATTATTATTATTATTATTATTTCCGTACTCTACTCTCATCCCATCTATTCGTGCATTTAATTACTTTTTGAGTTTCCTCGTCTTTAAAAATAAAAAAAATTCTTTCATAACTATACAATTGTCTTGATATCTTACTAAATATAAGGAGAAATAAAGTTTTAATTCGGCCAAAACAAAAGGTATCTATAAAGTAATGCAACAAATTATAAATGCGCATTAAGTACATGATTTATACTCATTAATAATGATTAGGTCGATGGTTAGTACATTGTAATATTGAAAAAGAAAAACATATCGTCATATATATATACACATAAAAATTTCTCATAAATATTCAATTCATTTTACAAGCTGGTTATACATATATAGCAGATGCTTATAACATGCATTTCGTGCACAACTAAGGAAAAATGAAAAAGTCATGAATGAAAAGATATTTATATGATTGTCACATGCATTGTTAAAATTTGATCATGTGTACAATTAACATCTGTCCATTCATAGAACAAGCAAATATTAATTGCTTGCCCTCCCTACGGTATGCTTGAGATTATGAAATGGCTGAGTCACATATTCCTAGCAATTCAAAGCCTTTTCTCTATTCAAATATATATATATATATATATATATATATATATATATAAAATAAAATAAATAATAATTAAAAATATCGTAAGGTCAATAAAATATCCGAGAAAACACTTTAGAGAAATTTTTTTTTTTTTTACAATATCGCATTGCCAAAGGAACATCACATCTGCTTCTTTAAGCAAAGCAAAATCAAGAATTACCCAAGATAAGAATTTCCAATTTGATTGACAACTAATAATAATAAAAAAAAATCTTTTTACACGAAGAAAAGAGGGAAGAAAGAAGAATGATCAAAACTTCCAAATAAAACACTGACGACGACCACGACAAGAACAACACAACAACCGTCATCTAACAACAGTTGAAGCAACGGTGTGAGCCCACCATTTGAGACTCTCTTTCATGTCGGTCTCGTTCCCAAGAGAAGGAACCTTCCAGTTCATAAATGGATCCTCCTTCCTCTTCTCCTCCCACCATTCCCACGCCTCCGACAGATAAGGCCTCGCAACAACTACAGACTCACCAGCAGTCAGTTTCTCATCACCATCTTCGTCATCTTCTTCACCATCTTTAATTTTGTTGCCCAGTCTCTGTAGCCCAGGAATGATGGAGACCAAGCTTGAGTCGACTCTGTCTTCCTCCAAGAAGACGAACCCCAGATCCACGAACCCTTTTAGCTCTTCAAACTCGAGCTCTGACAAGCTCTTAGTCAAGGTCCTTCTCTTTGCTCTTCCTCCCATTTGGCCCTTTTTTCTGTGCGAGAACTCCGAGCTTCTCAGGTTGTTCCATTTGAAACCTTCCTCTTCTCCTGTGATTACCTCTTCTTCATAGATCATGCTGTGAATAGGTTTCATGGGAAGGACTGAGTCTGGAGAGAGAGAACTTGCTTGTAAGCTTGTTGGGATGATGTTCGTTTGATCGCTCACGGACCTCACAAGAATTGATGGGGTCCGAGAAATTTGAAGACACGAGCTCTCTTTCTCGGGTATTTCTATGCGTTCTTGACCCGGGTTGGATCTGGAGGTTGAAGAAGGCGATGTGTCTGGTCGTTTCTTGAAGTTTCAAGCTCGAACCAGCATCTATCGATGATCTTCATGACTGCTTCCGCTTCTTCCATAAATGGTGGCCGGAGCAAATTGTGTGATTATGGAGACTTAATGAGAGCTTGGGTGGTTTCGTATTTATATACTCTTTTAATTATCATGATTACCCTTGCGTTTTCCCGTTATTTACGGGAAAGACTCCATCTAAGTGTTCACACGGTTGTGTATCACTTTGATTTGGTTGCGTTTTCCCGTTATTTCATTGGTCCTTTTTAACGTTGATTACACCGTATGCTATGAATTCGTAACCGCATAAAAGACAATGCGACAATTTCCCAATATAGCTATTAGAGAGAAAACATATAATCCGACATATATACTTCCTAATAATGAGTAATGGAAAAAGACGTCGACACGAACTGCAGGTCCCGTTTCCATAGTGACGAGTACATCTCTAGGCTTAAATGAAAGCACCACCCAACTTCTCAAAATTGACCCTTAAATGCAGCAACTTGTTGCTTGTACATCGTGTTGGAGAAAACTTCATTGAGTTTTTTGAAGTTGACAAATGTTTTCATCAGTCTAGTTTGAAGACTTGTAGACTCTTCCATCAAAGTCTGAAGACCTTCGGATTGCTAGACTCAAGACTCAAAATCTATCCTCATTGACAGTTTCTAGACCGTCGAAGAAGGCTTATCCGAAATGAAGTATTTCGTTAAAGATTTGATTCTATCGTCTAAAGAAGACCTCTTAGCTGGATATAGCATGTCGGAATCCGTTATTCAAATCAAAATTGAGATTTTGGATCCGTTGATTGGCGAAGTATACTTGGAAGGTTCTACTTATGGAAACCTAGATCTTGATTGTATAGGCGAGCATGATTGATGGGCTATCATCATGTTCCTTAAATAGCTCGAAAATCTTCCAAATTTATTCTATCCAACAAGTAAATTGGAAGAATTCCTTTAGTAAGTGCCAACGGGTGTGATAGCATAAATGAGTATATAAGGAAGACGTTTCAGTTGTTCGAGTGTGTGCACGATAGAAGATTTCCAAAGTCTGAAGTTCCTTGTTCTTAGTCAATTAAACTGTTGAGCAAAACCTTGTACGCAAAAGAGAGTTTATATCTTTGTGAGACCTTTAGGAAGTGTAGTAGAGTCTCTACACTGTGGAATCAAGAAAGAGCTTTATTGTAACAACTCTTTTGTTCATCGTGAAATCCAACCGGTGGGCTGTCAGTGTGGAAGAGTGGATGTAGGCTTGGATTAAGCCAAACCACTATAAACTCTATGTTCATATTCTCTTCCCTACGCTATTTCACTTTGATCGTAACTCGATTTGTTTACGAGAGTCTAATTTCCTTTTCATAATCTATTGCTAATCTAAGTTGCACTCTTCACTTTGGGAAATTTATTTTTACACCTATTCACCCCCTTCTAGGTGCTCATACTAGCTTTCACAATTGACTAGCTTTCACAATTGGTATCAGAGCCCGTGTACTTACTTAAGTTGAAGTGTTTTACTTCAGAGTTAAAGATCCATGGTTAGTATGTTGGCTCCAAGACTGGTTGAAGGACAAAGCAATACCAGATCGCCTTATTTTGATGGAAATGAATACAATATATGGAAAAACAAGGTGAAGACATTCCTAAGATCAAATGATCATTTGGAATGGGATATGGTAGACAAATGAATTATTCCTAAAACTGCACCTGTCTTAAAAAGAGGAAAAGAAGTTGTTGAGTCTAGTGATATGATTCAAAAAGAGATAACTAAGAGACAAACTCTTGATGCAAAAGCAATTTATTATTTATATTGTGCATTATCTCCTACTGAATATAACAGAATATCTTTTTCTGTTACAGCTAAAGAAGTGTGGGATAGATTACACATCACCTATGAGGAAACTGATCGAGTGAAAAAAAACGAAATCAACATTTTGCTCAGTCAATACGAAGCATTCAAAATGAAATTAGGAGAGTCTATCACTGACATGTTTAGTCATTTTATAGAAATCATGAATGGTCTTGAAAATCAAGGTCAACCAATTTCTAATCCCATGAAAGTAAACAAGCTACTACGTGGACTCTTCAAGGATTGGAATCATATAAAGACCTCAATAAGGGAGACATAAAGAATTATGCCACTTTCTGTTGATGAATTAGTTGGGACTCTTCAGTCTTATGAAGTGGAGCGAATCAACGAAGATGAAGATCCTAAAGATAAGAAATCCATTGCATTAAAATCTAAAGATGATTATGATGTCATAGATTCCGAAGACAATATGGGTGATGAAGAGCTTGCTCTCATGATAAGAAGATTCAAAAAGCTAAACAGAAAGGGGAGAAGATTCAATCCAAAGAAACAAAGTTTTCAAAAGCAACAGTCTAAGTCAGTTGAGGATGATGAATCCAATAAAGATGTAGTTTGCTTTGAATGTAAGAAAAATGGACCTAACTGTTCCCTTTTGAGGAAAAAGAAAGGAAGATATGAGAAATATCGAAAGACACTTAAAGCATAAACTTAGAGTGATACAGAATATGAGGAAAGTGATGATGATTTTGCCAATATTTGTCTCATGGCACAATCAGACTCAGATTCAGACAATGAATTCGAGGTAAGTAATTTGAATATCCCTACTAGAGTATCTAAATACATTGATGAATTGTGCCTTAGTCTCAAAACTTCTCTCAAAAGGATTTCTGAACTTAAAAGAGAAAATTCTACACTAAAGCAACAAGAAAATGTTTGGAAAGAAAATGTCAAAAGTCTAGACAAATGTGTTACTACTTTGAAAGATAATGCAGACAACCTTTCAAAAGAAAATGTATTCTTGAAAAATGATGTCTCAAGTATTTCTAAAAGATTTTCTATAGGATTTGAGAAACTTGAAAAAATTATTTAAGCACAAAGACCTTACTTCAACAAATCAGATTTAGGAATGACTGCTGAAATCATTCATCTAATTGATTTTCCTAAAATAAAGGAAAAATTAAGCAAATACCTACAAGAGATGCTTACAAAAATAATTTCCAAAAAGTTTTCGTAAAACCAATAGGTTGTAGTGCTCTTAAATGTTCTAAGTGCAACAGCTCAGATCATTTTGAGAAAGAAAGTCCTATAGTTTGGAAACATGTTAAGAAGGTATTGGCAAAAACCATATATTACACTAACACCAATGGACCCAAGAAAATATGAGTACCAAAAAAAAAAATTGAGTCTCTTTTTTAAATGCAGGCCACTATCAAGAAAAATGTTAAATGGTACCTGGATAGTGGATGCTCAAGGCATATGACAGGAAATTCAAATTGCTTCATAAAGCTTGTTCAAGTTAATGGTGGAAAAGTTTTGTTTGGAGGAAACGGCAAATAAAGAATTGTGGGATATGGAACTGTAAATATTGGAAGCCTTACGATCAGTAATGTTTCCTTAGTAAAAGGATTCGAATACAATTTGCTAAGTATCAGTTAGCTGAGCGACACCGATTTCAAAATCAACTTTCAAGAGGGAATATGTTCAGGACCAGTAAAGACTCCTCTCAGTCTTTCACAGGTCGAAGACATGGAAATATCCACCTCTTGGATGTCAAACCAGATGAAAACCAATGTTTAATATCAATTCAAGAAGAAGCAAACTTATGGCACATAAAACTTGGGCACATCAACATGAAACAAATAGCCAAAATTTCAGCAAAGAAGCTTGTTTGTGAACTACCCAATCTGTCATACCAAAAGTCTAATCTATGCACACCATGTGTGTTGGGTAAACAGATAAGAAACTCATTTAAACCAATAAATCAAGTTTTCACTAATCGTGTACTGTAGCTCTTGCATATGGATCTCTTTAGACCAATCAGAACTCAAAGCATTAGAGGTAAGAAATATTGTTTAGTGATTGTGGATGATTATTCATGATTGACTTGGGTATATTTCTAGGCAAGTATGTCTAAAAGCTTTTCTTATTTTACAAAGTTTGCTAAAAAGGTCCAAAATGAGAAAGTGTATGTTATTTCAAGTATACGGACAGACCATAGAGGTGAGTTTGAAAATCAAGACTTTACAAAATTCTGTGATGAATCTGGTTTTCAGCATGTGTTCTTTTCACCATATACTCTAGAGCAAAATGGAGTAGTGGAAAGAAAGAATAGGTCGCTTCAATAAATGGTTACAATTCTTTTGATAAAAAGTAACATCTCTTCTCATTTTTAGGTTGAAGCAGTTTCTATAGCATGTTATATTATTAATAGAGTCTTTATGAGTTATTCAAAGGAAAGAAGCCCATTGTTTCATATTTTCATATGTTCGGATGTAAATGTTTTATATTGAAAAATGCAAATGATCAAGTTGGCAAGTTTGAAGAAAAATCAGATTAAGGTATTTTCCTTGGATATTTTATCACAAGAAAAGCTTACAGAGTTTACAACAAGAAGACTAAATTTGTAGAGGAATCAATGAATGTCAAATTTCAAGACTTTATGCAAAATCAATCGATTCATACTCATCTTGAAGAATCCGAACCTGCTCCAGACTCTACAAAGTCTAAATCTCCAGAAGCAACTCAACCTTCAGAAGACGAGCAACAAATGATCAACGAAGATTCAAATGAGGATAAAGATCAACAGTCTAACAAATCAACCAGCAAGTCGAAGCATAAGTATAGTAATCCTAAAGATCTCATTATCGGTGATATTAATGAAGGAATTCACACAAGATCCAAAAGGCGCGAAGAGTCTAGTGTTGTGGCTCTTATTTCTGAAATAGAACCCAAGAGCATAGAAGAAGCTTTAACTGATGAAAGTTGGATTGAAGCTATACAAAAAGAACTCAGACAATTTAGCATCAATGATGTCTGGGAATTAACTCCTAAACCAAAAGGTAAATCCATCATTAGAGCTAAATGGGTTTTCAGGAACAAGATGAACGAGAAAGGAAAAGTCATAAGAAACAAAGCAAGACTCGTGGCCAAGGGATATATGTAAGAAGAAGGGATAGACTATGATGAGACTTACGCACCAGTAGCAAGGTTAGAAGCAATTAGATTATTACTTACTTTTTCTTGTCATAAGAATTTCAGGTTATTCAAAATGGATATCAAAAGTGCTTTCCTAAATGGATTTATCCAAGAGGAAGTCTATGTGGAATAATCACCTGGTTTTGAAGGCCCAAGGAAACCAGACTCTGTATTCAGACTGAAAAATGCCTTATATGGTTTAAAGCAAGCACCTCAAGCTTGGTACGACAGACTAAGTAAGTTTTTAATTCAAAATGTTTTTGTCAAAGGTAAAGTCGATACTACATTGTTTATCAAAAGAGAAAGCAAAAGTTTTTACTTCAAATTTATGTTGATGATATTATTTTTGGATCTTCTAATGAAAGTCTATGTAAGAAATTCTCTAAGTCTATGTAGGATGAGTTTAAAATGAGCATGATGGGTGAACTAACCTTCTTTCTCAGGCTTCAAGTGAAACAACTGAAGGAGGGAATCTTTATTCATCAAGAAAAGTATGCCAAAGAACTTGTCAAAAAGTTTGTTCTTGAAAATTGTAAAAAGATTGATATACCAATGCCAAGTTCATTGAAGATAGACAAAGATGAAGGAATAAAGAAAGTTGACTAGAAGCTATACAGGAGTATCATTGGTTCACTTCTTAATCTAACTGCTTATAGACTTGACATTTTGTTCAGTGTTTGTATTTGTGCTAGATTTCAATCAGACCCTAAATAATCTCATTTAAATGTTGCAAAGCGTGTTATCAAATACATTGCCTCAATTTCAAATTTGGGTCTCTAGTATCCTAAAGAATGAGACTTTACTCTTCTTAGATACTCAGACACAGACCTAACCGGATGCAGAGTTGATAGAAAGAGTACCTCGGGCACCTGTCAACTACTTGGAAGCAGGATAGTATCTTGGTTTTCAAGGAAGCAAAGTACAATAGCTCTTTCTATAGCAAAAGCAGAGTATGTAGCTCTTGGAAGTTGTTGTTCACAAATTCTGTGGATAAAACAACAATCAAGAGACTTTGAATTGAAGATTCATGCACTGAAATTAAATGCGACAACACCAGTGCAATCAATCTCACTAAGAATCCGATTCTTCACTCAAGAGCAAAACATATAGAGATTCGGCATCATTTCATTAGAGATCATGTTCAAAATGGAGAAGTTTTGTTTTGGTTTCTTGATTCAATGAATTAACTGGCGAATATATTTACAAAGCTTTTGAAGAAAAATGAATTTGAAGTTATTCGTTCTAGACTCAATATCTTAAATTCTGAAGAAGTTCAGACTTAGGATTAAAAGTCTAAAGGCACTTAGACTCAAACAATTAAGATTTACGATTGTAAGTTATTTTTATTTTAGAAACTTATCTCTTGGATCAAATTTTGAAAAGGTACAATCATCTATCCATAATTAATTGGTGTTATTTTCCTAATTTTCGTGATTAGTGCAATCCTTCCTTTTCGAAAAAGAAGTTATTTTTGAAATGACAGTTATCTAATCTTTGAAAATGTAGTTATTTTTAAAAGGCATTTTTATATTTTCTTTTTACGGCATTCCGTATGCCTCGCTTCGACTGCCTTATATACTATCGGTTCTTCTTCGTTTTACTCACAAAAACCCTAAGAGAGCACCGATCTTCCACTTATATCTTCTTCTCTTGTTTAATCTTCAAAAAGTTTTCATCTTTCTTGGGAAACAAGCTTGGAATCTCTCAAAGACTGTGAAAGATGTCGTCTCAAAGAAAGTCTTCGAGGATCGCAAACATGGGACTACAGCAAAGGCGTGAGGGGCCTACGCACTTTGATCTCACTAAGGAAGAAGAATCTCCCATACAGCAGCAGAGCCCACAATATTCTCAGTAGCACCCATCTCCTCCATCTAGACCTTAGGATGTTGCATATCGAGAAGAGGAAGAAATCATCGAAGATGTAGAATCCGTAAGAACTCATAAGCCGGCTTTTACCTATAAGCTTTATCGTGCTTTGAAGAGGAGTGGTACTCCGTTGAACTACATTGATTAATTTCTTAAAGACAAATGATATAGAAATTAAGCTTTCATTTTATGCACAATGGAACGACTAGGAATTGCCCCTGCGAGGTCGGTAGAAGAAGTTTTGGCAAATATCTCAAGCGATCCACGTGTTGGAGGGATGAGCCAATCATATGGGAATGACGATGATAGGATGTACAGTCAGCTTAAACCTAGAATGGGTGTTGTAGCAAAAATCTAAAGCAAAATGACGAATTTGTTTCGATTGGAGGAACACAAGCAACTATACTCTAAGTTGCTGAAGCATGGGGTGATAAACCCTAGAAGTGTGGACTTTGATTTTCTTGACTCTGTGAATGTCAATTTGCGGGAAAAATTCAGTCTTCTTCAACTCGAACAGTTTTGTTCTGAAACTACAGAAGCTCATGCTGAACTTATTGCTTATTTCTATTCGAATCTTAGTTTCTTGGATGCGAATAGATTTTCTTTTAGTGTTTGAGATCAGGACTATGTGGTTGACATGAATACATTGGCTGATGTGATTGGGGTTGAAAGAGGGAGATATCAACCTATCAGTGTGTTTGTTGCTCGTGCAACGATTGAGCTTGTTCAGGATAGAACAACGGAAGGGAAGATTTCCTATTTGAGGATGAATGCGTCCAACATTTTGCTTCACAAGATTATGATTAATTGCCTTAGATCAAAATCTACTTTAAATACCAACGTTTCAAACTCAGAGGCAAAGCTAATGTATGCCATCAATGCTGGGAAAAAAATTCTCTCTTCCACACACTATTATGCTCCACATGTACAGAATAATGGTGAAGGACAAGGGTCAACTTCTGTATGCAGCTCTTGTGACCAAGTTATTTATATATTTGAACATTCAGTCTCCCTAGATTCTTTGTGTTTCGATCATGCGATCAAATGGTGGTGGGACTGAAAATGGTCCCTAAGATGCGTCTAAAGGAACTCAACAAGGCTTTGGAGCAGTTCAAAGTGAAAAACCCAGTCAAGACTCATTCAGCCTCTTCGGCGGCAAAGCGAAAAGGGAAGGAGCCCATGGTTACTCCATCCAAGAAGAGAAGAGCTCTCATAATTGAGGATGAAGAGGATGAGGATGATATCACCATTTCTACGATGGCATTGAAGAACTTGAGTCATTTTGTTCCAGAAACAATGGAGAGACAGGACAAAGACAAGGATGAGATAGAACAGAGGACTAGAGAGAGAGAAGATTTGGAGAAAGAAGCAAAGGAGAGAGATGTAGAGGAGGAAAAAATTGAGGAAGAAGAAGAAGAGGAGAGAGGAGATCAAGTAGAAGCAGAGCATGAGGAACACTTTTCTTCACCTGAAGGCATGGAAACAGAGGGAGATCCTGAGAAAATAGGAACATCCTCATTCCCTGCCACCAGTGAAGGAGTAAGTCATTCTCTAGCAGATCCAGAGGACATCTATACCTCTCAATTTCCTGAGGAGGGACATGATGTTTCATCGTCTAATTTGCGTGACCATGCTGATTTGCCATCATTTGCCTATACACCGTCTGATTGTGCAGAAGCAAGTACTCAGAATGATAATTCAGCTAACTTGCGCAGAATACTTGATGTTCTTTTGGAGATGCGAGGTCAAGTATATGCTCTGGAATGTGAAGTACAAAACTTGCGAAATGCAGGTCAAACCTCTTCAATTTCTTTGCATGATCAAATTCAGGCCCTTGCTCTTCAAGTTCAAGCAAATGCCAATGGTGAAGATGTGGTGCAACTGAAGGAGGATTTGAAAAGATTGTTCGAAGAGATTGTTCAGTCAATTGGAGATTTCCAGTTTGTTCGTGTTCCCAAGCAATCTTAATTCAATTCTTTCATCTCTACATTTTTAATGATAACAAAAAGGGGGAGAGATGTGGTGCAGATTTGATTTTGACTTTGAACTCTTGACTTTCTTGATTTTTTGTGATGACGGTTATGTTTGACTTGACTTTTGTGTTTGGCTGTTTAGATTTGGATTGGATTTGGATTTGACTATTTGAACGTTTGCTTATCTTAAATACTATTGATATCTCATGGCTTTGCTCATTTACAAAACTAACATATTTTATGTGGATGTAGATTCTAATGTTATCATTATTAAGGTATTTATCTTTGTGAGATATCCATGTTTACTTGAGTAATGTTTTGCAGGTTAAAGTTATCCAAATCTGCATGAAAGTTTTGTCACTATCAAAAAGGGGGAGATTGTTGGAGAAAACTGCTGGAGAAATCTTCTTGAAGTGTTTTGAAGCTGACAAAACATTTTCATCAGTCAAGTCTGAATATTTGCAGACATTGCTATTTAAAGTCTGAAGACCTCTGGACAGCCAAACTCAAGACTCAAAGTCTATTCTCATTGATAGTTTCTAATCCGTTGAAGAAAGACTATCCAGAACTTGATGTTTTATTAAGGGTGTGACTTTATCAACTGGAGAAGATCTCTTGGCTGGATATGACATAACGGAATCCTTTATTTGATCATGATTGATTCGAAGATTAAGGATCTGATGATTGACAAAGTATACTTGGAAGGTTCTACTTATGGAAACCGAGATCTTGATTGTATGGGCGAACAGGATTGATGGGCTATCAACATATTCCTTTGATAGCTCGAATGATCTTCATAATTGATTCTGTCCAACCGGTAGATTGGAGGAATTCCTTTGGTAAGTGCCAATGAGTATGATGGCATAAAAGAGTATATAAGGAAGACGTTCTAGTTGTTCAAGTGTGTGCACGATAGAAAAATTCCAAAGTTTGAAGCTCCTTGTTTTTAGTCAATTCATTTGAGCGAAATCTTGTACGCAAAAGAGAGTCTTTATTCGTGAGAAACCTTGAGGAAGTGTGGTAGAATATCTACACTGTGGAACCAAAGGCGAACCTTGCTGTCACATCTCTTTTGTTCATAGTGAAATCCAGCCGGTAGGCTGTCACTGCAAAAGAGTGGACGTAGGCTTGGAATAAGCTGAACCACTATAAACCTTGTGTTCAATTTTTCTTCCCTACTCTTTACTTTACTTTGATCGTAATTCATTTTGTTAATCAAAAGAGAACTTCATTTTTATCGTTTGCCTAGTATCGCTTTCGTATCTCGAGAAATTTTTTTTACACCTATTCACCCCCATCTAGGTGCTTATACTAGCTATCTCAATTAGTATTAGAGCTTGTGTACTCACTTTGTTTGAAGTGTTTTACTTTATAGTTAAAGATCCATGGCTAGTATGTTGGCTCTAGGGCTGGTAGAAAAGCAAAGCAATACCAGACCACATTACTTTGATGGAAAGGATTACAACATATGGAAAACAAGATGAAGGCGTTCCTAAGATCAAAGGATCCTATGGAATGGGACGTTGTAGAAAAAGGAATCGTTCCTAAAGCTGCACCTGTCTTAGAGAAAGGAAAAGATACTGTTGAGTTTAGTGAAATGACTCAAGAAAAGATAATTAAGAGACAAGCTCTTGATGCAAAAGCAATTTATTCTTTATATTGTGCTTTATCTCCTATTGAATATAACATAATATCTTCTTGTGTTACAGTTAAAGAAGTCTGGGATAGATTACATATTACCAATGAAGGAACCGATCGAGTGAAAGAGACTAGAATCAACATTCTCCTCGGTCAATACGAAGCCTTCAAAATGAAATCAAGAGAATCTATAACTGACACGTTTAATCATTTTACAGAAATCGTGAATAGTCTTGAAAATCAAGGTCAACCAATTTATGATCCCATGAAGGTAAACAAACTACTGCGTGGACTCTTTAAGGATTGGAATCACATAAAGACCTCAATCAGAGAGACCCAAAGAATCATGCCACTATTTGTTGATGAGTTGGTTGTGATTCTTCAGTCTTATGAAGTGGAACGAGTCAATGAAGACGAAGATCCTAAATGTAAGAAATCTATTGCATTAAAATCCAATGATGATTCTAACGTTACGATTCAGAAGACGATATGGATGATGAGGAGCTTGCTCTCATGATAAGAAGATTCAGAAAGCTGAACAAAAAAGGAAGAAGATTCAATCCAAAGAAACAAAGTTTTCAAAAGCAACAAACTAAGTCTGTTGAGGATGCTGATTTAAACAAAGATGTAGTCTGCTTTGAATGTAAGAAAAAGTGACACATCAGACCAAACTGTCCTCTTCTGAGGAAGAAGAAAGGAAAAGCTGAAAAGTATCAAAAGGCTCTTAAAGCGAAAACACAGGTGATACGAGCGTAAAAGAAATTGATGATGATTATGCCAATATATTTCTAATGGCACAATCGGATTCAAATTCAAACTCCGAGACAGAATCGGATTCAGATAGTGAATTTGAGGTGAGTAACTTCAAAATCCCTATTAAAGTTTCTAAATACATTGATGAGTTGTGTTTTAGTCTTAAGACTTCTCTTAAAAAGATTTCTGAACTCAAAAGAGAAAATTCTGCTCTAAAACAACAGGAAAATGTTTTGAAAGAAAATGTGAAATGTTTAGACATGAATGTTTCTTCTCTTAGAGAAAGTGAAGATAATCTTTCAAAAGACAATGCATTATTGAAAAATGATATCTCAAACATTTCTAAAAGATTTTCTATAGGATTTGCGAAATTAGAAAAAATTCTTTCTGTTCAAAGACCTTATCTCAACAAATCTACAGTGAATTTGAGGTGAGTAACTTCAAAATCCCTATTAAAGTTTCTAAATACATTGATGAGTTGTGTTTTAGTCTTAAGACTTCTCTTAAAAAGATTTCCGAACTCAAAAGAGAAAATTCTGCTCTAAAACAACAGGAAAATGTTTTGAAAGAAAATGTGAAATGTTTAGACATGAATTTTTCTTCTCTTAGAGAACGTGAAGATAATCTTTCAAAAGACAATGCATTATTGAAAAATGATATCTCAAACATTTCTAAAAGATTTTCTATAGGATCTGCGAAATTAGAAAAAATTCTTTCTGTTCAAAGACCTTATTTCAACAAATCTGGTTTGGGAATGACTGCTGAAACCATTCTTTTAATTGATTTTCCAAAAATAAAAGAAAGAATTAAGCAAAGACCCACAAGAGATGCTTACAAAAATCATTTTAAAATGATCTTTGTAAAACCAGTAGATCACGATGCTCTCAGATGTTCAAAATGCAATAGTGCAGATCATTTTGAAAAAGAATGTCCTATGGTTTGGAAACCTGTTAAGAAAGTATGGGCAAAAACCGCATATCATATTAACACCAATGGACTCAAGAAAATATGGGTACCAAAGAAAGTTTGAGTTTCTTTTTTAAAATGCAGGTCACTATCAAGAAAAAGGTAAAATGGTATATGGATAGTGGATGCTCAAAGACATATGATAGGAGATTTAAATTGCTTCATAAAGCTTGTTTGAGTGAATGATGAAAAAGTCTCATTTGGAGTAAATAACAAAGGAAGAATAATGGGATTTTGAACTGTAAAGATTGGAAATCTAACAATAAGTAATGTTTCTTTAGTTGAAGGACTCATCTACAATCTACTCAGTGTCAGTCGGCTGTGTGATACCGGTTTCAAAATCTACTTTCAAGAGGGAATATGTTCAGGAACCAGTAAAGATTCCACTTAGTCATTCATGGGTCAAAGACATGGAAATATCTACTCCTTAGATGTGAAACCAGATGAATTGCAATGTATAATATCAATCAAAGACGGAGTAAGCTTATGGCACAGAAAGCTTGGGCACATTAATATGAAGCAGATAGCCAAAATCTCAGCAAAGAAGCTCGTTCGTGGTCTACCCAATTTATCATACCAAAAGTCTAATTTATGTACACCATGTATATTGTGAAAACAAGTAAGAAATTCCTTTAAACCAATAAATCAAGTTTCCACTAACCGTATACAGCAGTTTCTGCATATAGATCTGTTTGGACCAACCAGAACACAAAGCATTGGAGGTAAGAAATATTGCCAAGTAATTGTGGATGACTACTCACGATTTACTTGGGTATATTTCCTGACAAGTAAGTCTGAAACTTTCCCTTACTTTGAAAAATTTTATAAAAAGGTTCGAAATGAAAAATGGTATGTTATTTCAAGTATAAGAACAGACCATGGAAGTGAATTTGAAAATCAAGATTTTACAAAATTTTGTGATGAATCTAGTTTTCAGCATTTGTTCTCCTCTCCATATACTATAAAGCAAAATTGAGTTGTAGAAAGAAAGAATAGATCGCTTCAAGAAATGGCTAGAACTCTTTTAATTGAAAGCAACATCTCTTCACGATTTTGGACTGAAATAGTTTCTACAACATGTTATATTATTAATAGAGTTTTTCTAAGGCCTATTTTAGAAAAAACCCCCTATGAATTATTCAAAGAAAAGAAGCATATTGTTTCATATTTTCATGTGTTTGGATGCAAATGCTTTATATTGAAAAATGCAAATGATCGAGTTGGCAAGTTTGAAGAAAAGTCAGATGAAGGCATCTTCCTTGGATATTCAACCTCAAGTAAAGCCTACAGAGTTTATAACAAGAAGAGTCAATCTGTGGAGGAATTAATGAATGTCAAATTCCAAGATTCTATGCAAAATGAATCTATTCAGACTCATCTCGAAGAGCCTGAACCTGCTCCAGACTCTACAAAGTCTAAATCTCAGGAAGCAGCTCAGACTTTGAAGGACTAGCAACAAATGACTGTTGAAGATTCAAGTGAAGGAAGTGATCATCAACATGACAAATTAACTAGCAACTGGAAGCATAAGTCCAGTCATCCCAAAGATCTTATTATTGGTGACATTAATGAAGGAATTCGCACAAGATCCAAAAGGCGCGAAGAGTCTAGTGCTATGGCTCTTCTTTTTGAAATAGAACCCAAAAGCATAGAAGAAGCTTTGTCTGATGAAAGCTGGATTGAAGCTATGCAAGAAGAACTCAGGCAATTTAGCATTAATGGTGTTTGGGAGTTAACTCCTAAACCAAAAGGTAAATCTATTATTGATGCTAAATGGGTTTTCAGGAACAAGATGGACAAGGAAGGAAAAGTCATAAGAAACAAAGCAAGACTCATGGCCAAAGGATATACGCAAGAAGAAGGGATAGACTATGATGAGGTTTACGCACTTGTAGCAAGGTTAGAAGCAATTCGCTTATTACTTGCTTTTGCTTGTTATAAGAATTTCAGGTTATTTCAAATGAACGTCAAAACTGCTTTCCTAAATGGATTTATCCATGAGGAAGTCAATGTGGAACAACCACCTGATTTTGAAGATCCAAGGAAACCAGACTCAGTATTCAGACTAAAAAAGGCTTTATATGGTCTAAAGCAAGCACCTCGAGCTTGGTATGACAGGCTGAGTAAGTTTTTCATTCAAAATGGTTTTTTCAAAGGTAAAGTATACACTACTCTGTTTATCAAAAGAGAAAGCAAAAGTTTTGTGCTTGCTCAAATATATGTCGATGATATTATATTCGAATCTCCTAATGAAAGTTAGTGTAAGAAATTCTCTAAGACTATGCAGGATGAATTTAAAATGAGCATGATGGGTGAACTAACCTTATTTCTTGGGCTTCAAGTAAAACAACTGAAGGAAGGAACTTTTATTCATCAAGAAAAGTATGCTAAAGATCTTGTCAAAAAGTTTGGACTGGACAATTGCAAAAAAGGCTGATATACTAATGTCAAGTTCCTTGAAAATAGATAAAGATGGAGGAGGAAAGAAAGTCGATCAGAAGCTATACAGGAATATCATTAGCTCAATTCTTTATCTTACTGCTTTTAGACCTGACATTTTGTTTAGTGTTTGCATTTGTACCAGATTTCAAGCAGATTCTAAAGAATCTCATTTAAGTGCTGCAAAGCGTATTATCAAATACATTGCTTCAATTTCAAGCATCAGTCTTTGGTATCCTAAAAATGGAGACTTGACTCTTCTTAGATACTCAGACGCAGACCTAGTCAGATGTAGAGTTGATAGAAAAAGCACCTCGGGTACCTGTCAGTTACTTGGAAGCAGGATAATGTCTTGGTTTTAAAGGAAGCAAAATACAGTAGCTCTTTCTACAGTAGAAGCAGAGTATGTAGCTCTTGGAAGTTGTTGTTCACAAATTCTGTGGATAAAACAACAACTAAGAGACTTTGGAATTGAAGATTCATGCACGGAGATTAACTGCGACAACACCAGTGCAATCAATCTTACCAAAAATCCAATTCTTCACTCAAGAGCAAAGCATATAGAGATTCGACATCACTTCATTAGAGATCATGTTCAAAATGGAGAAGCTTCGATTCAGTTTGTTGACTCAAAGAACCAACTGGTGGATATATTCATAAAGTCTTTGGAGAAAATCAATTTGAAATTATCCGTTCCAGACTCAACATTTTGAGGTTTGAAAAAGTTAAAGTCTAGAGACTCTCAGACTCAGACAAACAAGACTTTGACTATAAGTTATTCTCTCTCTCGAATCTCATCTTGAAAAGGTACGATTATCAACATTGTTTGATTGTTGCTATCTTTAATTGACGTGATTATTGAAACGTTTCCTTTTTGAAAAATGAGTTATTTTGAAATGACTATTTTCTTGAAAAATGCAAATTTTTTTTTAAATGCATCTTTTTACTTTCTTTTATGACGTTCCGTATGCCTCTTTTTAATTGTTTATGCACTGTTATTTCTTCTTCGCTTTACTCTCCAAAAACCCTAAGAAAGCATTGATCTTCCATTCTTGTTTTATTCCCTTGTTTAATCTTCGAAAAAGTTGTCATCTTTCTTGGGAAAGTCAAGCACAGAATCTTTCAAAGACTGAGAAAGATGTCATCTTCAAGAAAGTCTTCAAGGATCGCAAGCAGGGGACCACGGTGAATGAGTGAGGGGCCTATGCACTTCGATCTCACTGAGGAAGAAGAGTCTTCAAATCAGCAGCAGAGCCCACAACATTCTCAGCAGCGTCATTCTCCACCATCTAGTCCACAGGGTGTTGGTCATCAACAAGAGGAAGAAATCGTTAAAGACGCCGATTTTGTAAGAATTCAAAGGCCCTCCTTTATTTATAAGCTTTACTTTGCTTTAAAGAAGTCTGGTACTCCATTGAACTACATCGATGAGTTTCTTAAGGACAAAGGATATGGGAATGAGTACATCTTTTTGCGAAAAATGGAGTGTTTGGGTATTGCTCCTAAAGGGTTGGCAGAAGAAACCCTTGCAAATATCCCAAGTGATCCACATGTTGGGGATTTAATCCGATAGATGGAAATGATGATGACAAATTGTACAGCCAATTTCAACCAAGAATGAGTGTTGCAGCGAAAATTCGAGGAAAAATGACAAAGTTGTTTAGATCAAAAGAACAGAAGGTTTTATACTCAAAATTGTTGAAGCGTGGGGTGATAAACCCTAGGAGTGTGGATTTTGATTTCCTTGATACTGTAAATGTCAATTTAAGGGAAAAGTTCAGTTTTTTTCAACTTGAGCAAATCTGTTCTCACGCCACAGAAGCCCATGCTAAATTAACTGCATACTTCTATTTGAATCTTAGCTTCTTGGATGCAAATAGAATCTCTTTTAGTGTCTGAGATCAGGATTTTGTGGTGGATATGGATATGCTGGTGGATGTTATTGGGGTTGAGAGAGGGAGATATCAACCGATCAATGTTTCTGTTGCTCGTGCCACATTGGAACTTGTTAAGGATAGAAGAATAGAGGAAAATATTTTCTACTTGAGAATGAGTGCATTTAACATTCTGCTTCACAAGATTGTGATCAATTGCCTCAAACCGAAATCAACTTCCAAGACTGATGTTTCAAGTTCAGAGGCAAAGCTAATGTATGCCATCATCACTAGGAAAAAGTTTTCTCTTCCTCACACTGTTATGTTCCACAGGTATAGAGTAGTGGTGAAGGACATATGTCAACTTCCTTATCTAGGTCTTATGACGAAGTTATTCAAACATTTGAATATTCAACCTCCACAAATTCTCTATGTTTGATCGTGTGATCATATGGTGGTAGGACTGAAAATGGTGACTAAAATGCGTCTGAAGGAACTAAATAAGGCGTTGGAGAAATTCGAGGAGAAGACTCCTGTCAAATCTCATAAAATCTCTTCTGCAGCAAAAAGAAAATGGAAGGAGCCCATGGTTGCTCCATCCAAGAAAAGAAGAGCTCTCATCATTGAGGATGAAGATGATGAGGAAAACATCACCATTTTTGCAATGGCATTGAAGAATCTGAGTCGTTCTGTTCCAGAGAAAGACTTAGAACAGAGGACTAGAGAAAGAGAAGAGAAAGAAGCAGAGGAGAAAGAAACAGAGGAGAGAGAAGAAGAAGAAAGAGAAGAAGAAGAAAGAGATGCTGAGAAGGAAATAGTTGAAAAAGAAGAAGAAAAGAAAAGAGATCAAGAGGAAGGAGAACATGAGGAACACTCTTTTCCACCTAAAGGCATGGAAATAGGGGGAGATCATGAGAAAAGAGGAATGTCCTAATATCCTGCTACCAATGAGGGAGTCAGTCGCTTTCTAGCAGATCCAAAGGATATTTATGCCTCTCAATTTCCTGAGGAAGGACATGATGTTTCTTCGCCAAATCTGCGTGATTATGCGGACTTGCCATCGTCTGTCTTTACTCCATCAGATCATGCCGAAGCCAGTACACAGACCGATAATTCAGCAGATTTTCGCAGAATTCTATATATTCTCTTGGAAATGCGAGGTCAGATATATGCTCTGGGATGCAAAGTTCAGAATTTGCAGAATGCAGGTCAAGCTTCTTCAGGTTCCTCGAATGATTAGATCCAAGCCATTTCTCTTCAGATTCAAGCTAATGCTAAGGGTGAGGAGGTTGCACAACTGAAGGAAGACTTGAAAAGGCTGGAATGCATCGTTCAATCAATGGGAAATTTCCAGCTTGTTCATGTTCCCAAGCAATCTTGACTTTATTCCATTTTCATCTTAACCTTTTTTTATGCTGACAAAAAGGGGGAGAGATGCAAGATTTGAAATTTTGACTTTTTAATTGTTTGGATTGTTTGACTTGGATTGTTTTGATGTTTGACTTTACTTTTGTGTCTGGATATGAACTGAATTTAGGATTTGGATTTGACTGTTATATTAACCACTATTGATATCTTATGGATGGCTTTATCACATACAAGACTAACATATTTTTTATGGTTGCAGATTCTAGTGTTATCATTCATTAAGCCATTTATCTTTATAAGATATCCATATTTGTTTGAGTAATGTTTTGCAGGTCAAAGTTATCCAAATTTGCAGGAAAGTTTTGTCACCATCAAAAAGGGGGAGATTATTTGAAAAATCTTCTTGCAGTGTTTTGAAGCTGACAAAACTTTTCCATCAGTCTATTCTGAAGATTTACAGACTCTGCTATTTAAAGTCTAAAGACCTTCGGACAGCTAGACTCAAGACTCAAAGTCTGGTCTTATTGACAGTTTCTAATCCATTAAAGAAAGGCTATCCAGAACTGGATGTTTCATTAAGGGTGTGACTTTATCAACTGGAGAAGATCTCTTGGTTGGATATGACATAACAGAATCCTTTATTTGATCATGATTGATTCGAAAATTAAGGATCCGATGATTGGCAAAGTATACTTGGAAGGTTCTACTTATGGAAACCGAGATCCTGATTTCATGGGCGAACAAGATTGATGGGCTATCAACATATTCCTTTAATAATTCGAATGATCTTCCTAATTGATTCTGTTCAACGGGTAGATTGGAGGAATTCCTTTGGTAAGTGCCAACGGGTATGATGGTATAAAGGAGTATATAAGGAAGACGTTTTAGTTATTCGAGTGTGTGCACGATAGAAGAATTCTAAAGTTTGAAGCTCCCTGTTTTTAGTCAATTCATTTGAATGAAATCTTGTACGCTAAAGAGAGTCCATATTCATAAGAAACCTTGAGGAAGTGTGGTAGAATATCTACACTATGGAACCAAGGGAAAACCTTGCTGTAACATCTCTTTTGTTCATAGTGAAATCCAGCCGGTGGGTTGTCAGTGCGAAAGAGTGGACGTAGGCTTGGAATAAGCCGAATCACTATAAACCTTGTATTCAATTTTCTCTTCCCTACTCTTTACTTTACTTTGATCATAATTTATTTTGTTAATCAGAAGAGAACTTCCTTTCTATCGTCTGCCTAGTATCGCTTTTGTATCTCGAGAAATTGTTTTTACACATATTCACCCCCTCTAGGTGCTTATACTAGCTATCTCAAAAACTTTCTTGAGTGTTTTGAAGTTGACAAAACGTTTCCATCAGTCTAGTTTGAAGACTTGTAGACTCTTCCATCAAAGTCTAAAGACCTCCGGACTGCTAGACTCAAGACTCAAAGTCTATCCTCATTGACAGTTTCTAGACCGTCGAAGAAGGCTTATCCGAAACGAAGTATTTCGTTAAGGATTTTATTCTGTCATCTAAAAAAGACCTCTTGGCTGGATATAGCATGTCAGAATCCATTATTCAAATCAAGATTGATTCGAGGATTGTGGATCCGTTGATTGGCAAAGTATACTTGGAAGGTTCTACTTATGGAAACCTAGATCCTGATTGTCTGGGCGAGCATGATTGATGGGCTATCGTCATGTTCCTTAAATAGCTCGAAGATTTTCCGAATTGATTCTCTCCAACAGGTAGATTGGAAAAATTCCTTTAATAAGTGCCAACGGGTGTGATGGCATAAAGGAGTATATAAGGAAGACGTTTCAGTTATTTGAGTGTGCGCGTGATAGAAGAATTCAAAAATCTAAAATTCCTTGTTCTTAGTCAATTAAACTGTTGATCAAAACCTTGTACGCAAAAGAGAGTTTATATCTTTGTGAGATCTCGAGAAAGTGTAGTAAAGTCTCTATACTGTGGAATCAAGGAAGAGCTTTACTGTAGCAACTCTTTTATTCATAATGAAATCCAGCTGGTGGGCTGTCAATGTGGAAGAGTGGACGTAGGCTTGGATTAAGCCGAACCACTATAAACTCTGTGTTCATATTCTCTTCCTTACGCTCTTTTACTTTGATCATAACTCGATTTGTTTACAAGAGTCTAATTTCCTTTTCATAATCTATTGCTGATTTAAGTTGCACTCTTCACTTTGAGAAATTTATTTTTATTCCTATTCACCCCCCTAAGTGCTCATACTAGCTTTCACACATCGCACCCACAAAAGGGTTCCAAGCATAATTCATTTCAGATTGCCCCAAGAATGAAGGGTTTGGACAATATTGATCATTGAGAGCGCAAGATTGTGGACTTCATATCCACGAAGTATATATATATATACAGATTTTTCTTTTTTCCTTTCACCTAGTCTATTCTATTCATTCATATTTATTCTGCTTCAGTATCGGCCTATTTTGAACATTTTGCCTTGGGAATTTCTAGGAAACATATGACAATATAATTTATTTTTTTAATCTTAAATCAATTAGAAGAAAGGTAGTTAGGACATAGTAGTCAAACGAGACCATTTACACGGAATACAGGAAAATTTAGGAAGAGGAAATTATGCCAGTGCTGCGTAATTTAGTAGACCTAATGCAATAATTTACGTTTTCTTTTTAAAAAAATTATATTTTTTATAGGCCAAGCAACGTTTGGTGTTTTGAATTAATTAAGGTTGAAGAAAACACTCTTTGTTTTTTGTAGTAGGTCGTGGTCTGCGTGACATTTGGCTAATTCTCGAGGGCCGGATGATAAATGAGCAAAAATCTCATTTTTTTTGTATTATGCTAATTGAGAAACACCATCTCTGACTAATGGTCAACTTTTAAGCACGTTAGTAAAAAGATTAACAATTTCGCATGTGCTTCTCGTGCCCCCATGCCACGTGCGCCGCGGTCTTCGAGTGCGACTTTCAACTTCCCCGCGGATGATTAGTTTCAGACCTGTCTTGAAACTACGTCGGCAAAAAGAAAAGATAGAGAGAAAAGAACAAGATAAATATATGGTATCAATGACTTAATACCATGATATCGTATATTCTCATGACTTTACGTTAGATGGTAAACCAGCAATTCTCAACATGACCTGTTTACAAGGTACGACATGTAATTAACCGAGTTAGATTTTACATGAACGGATTTGTGTCAAAATAAAAATCTTGCCTTACTTGAGTTTGTTTTCTACACAATTAGGCATGGTCAATATTCAAATTTAAAGACTTTTCTAACCTTAAGAGTTAAAGAAATAGAGCCCACTTTAAAAAATTATTAAATAAAGTTATTAAACATATGAAAAAAACCTAACCCACGTACCTTTTTCATCACCAATATGGCCAACAAAGCGTATTACAGACTGGCAAGGAATATTATAGAATTATTAGACTGGCAAAATACATTCAATAATAAAACAAACCTTACAACTTCAACTTTATTAAAGTAGTCATGTGTGCTCTGAATATTTCATTCATTTATTGATGGGTTCATAATTTGGGTCAAGATCAAAATTTTCATTAGCTAAATTCTAGTTACCACTCGTCTTCAAGATAAAATTCTCTGAAATCTCGTGAATCTTAAAATATATATATATATATATATATATATATATATATATATATATATATATATATATATAGTTGTTCTGGTTGGTTTCGCTTGTATATTTAATGCCTTATATATGTCAGTTTTGGAGGCATGATATGCATGGGAACAATCCCATGGCAATTCATAACTAATGTTAAAGTTAGAGATAAAGAAAAATCCCTTGAACTAACTTTACAGTGGGAATGCGATGACCAACTCTATATGGCATTGACGAGAACCTTTACTTTCAAATATGACGGCAACATTATATCATATTTTTCTTTTCCCAGGTGAACAAAGGTGGTCTCCAAAATGATTAAGGAGAATAGACTTCACAATTTCATATGTAAGGGAAAAAGGTACAATATATAAAGAAAATGAACGGAAAACATTTTCTAACTATAATCAAGAAATGGAAAATAATTGAGAACTTTTCCAAACATAGTAATGATGATAGTGTTGATTTGGTCATGACATCCTGTATAGGGATGACAAGGTTTTTCAATGGTTATTTTTGAATGTGAGGAGTGTGGGGGGATTTGTAGTTAGAAATTAAAATAATATATTCATGATGGTGATAGGAATCACAATTTTATCATAATAAAAATGTTTTAGCTCAAGTATGGTTTTTGAAATCGACATGAATTGTGGACTTTAATCACATAAAATTTCACTGAATATAACCACTGGCCAAATCGCCTTGTCACAGTGCCTCTATCCCTGTTGGTTGACTTTAGCCTCCACAACCATCAGGCCATCACTGATCTCTCTCTGCTCACATGCCTGAGGACTGCCACCTGAAAGGGTTAACGTGCATATTTCGTTGCAATCATGACATGACAAGCTAGCAAAATTAAGGTATTGTCCGGTTGGGCTCAAAGCCTACTAGCCCTATTGCCAAATGAACCAAGAAAATATTATTTTTATATCTGAAAAAATATGAAATGTAATAATTGCTGAATGTCTTGCAATTTTTTAAGATCCAAGGCAATAATAGTGGTTTTCGCATTTCGTGTTAAATGCTACAACTGCAGACGTACATCTATATTTATGAAGAACCTAACGTGACTTTGTCGATATAATATTTTTATAATCATTATACGCAAGAATACGAGGAAGAGTCAGGAACATATGCTAGAGAAGTCCAAAGGACTGCTATCATCACTAAATAATCTTACCAAAAGTAGGTAGATAAAATTATATGATGAAAAAATAAGTAAAATATAATAAATAGAGTGCCATAAAAAAAAAAAAAAACTTAAATGAAACTTCCCAGAATTGTAGAAGATTGCAACAGTGAATTGCGGGGCAAATCTCCTTTGGCAGTGAGCTTATAGGACATTCACTCCCAGTGAAAACATTTGAGTATAAACCACCTGCCAAAGGAGTAAATGCCCAGTAATTCACCACTTACATGTCATCCACTCTATTCTTCACGTGCTTGTATAATTCTAATTTTTTCTTGGCTTCGATGAACACAGTTAGATGCAATATCTATTTATAGCCTCCCAAAAGCGATAGAGACGTTTTCCATGCACTCAGCATATTCTCAGAACATCCAAAATCAAATAAAAGTTTAGTTTGGCAAAAAAACAAGAAAATAAAGGCTAGTGGTCCAATGAGTTGGATATGCTAGATTTTATCCTCAGTTCATACCAGGTTTTAGGATGACCATAGTCAACATATATTCCTCTATATCCAACTAATTGGAGTGGAGAAATGTCTAGACAAATTTAGTTTTACTACATGCAATGTCAAACATCAAAACAAACCAACATGTCGCTATTTTGAGCATATTCCTAGTGCCTTTTCTTAAAGGTAAAATGATACTACGAGTTCTTAAATGTTGGCCAAATATGCAATGTCAAATTAAAATTTTTAATTCACTTAGTGTGATTAGTAAACTATTCTTAAATATTTAATATAGTGTCTCTATTTAATAAAACAAGTTAGATGTAATTTGATGACATTGAATATTTAATGTTGAGTTCGAATTTTGATATCATGGGTCAATAAGACATAACAACATGTGAACGCAGATTCTATTTTTTTATTGATCTACTTCTATATACAAATTTTTTCTTGTTTATGGTTGAAACTTAATAGATTGAAGTACATGTTGGTTAATTCTATCTACTCGAACTAATGACAAAATGATGTTGAGTTTCTTAATATAGTCTAGAGACTACATTAAACATTTAGTAAAAAATTCAATAATCATATTAAATAAATTAAAAGCCCAATGATGACAAGAAACAATGAGCTAAAGTTAATGAATTATCAATGTTATTTTTCTTTTTTAAAATATTACAAAATAAGCGCATTTCCATGTAAAAAATTTAAATAAATGATAATGGTAAATGACTTTTTATTTATTTTGATGTGGCAGCAAGGAAAATAACTTTTTTCCTATGTTGAGTGTGCTTTGTCACGGTGTCAACGGCCACATAACGTTACAAAATATGAAAAAGCCTAGTAGTATTTTCCATTCACGAAGTTGACATGTTTGAGGACTTGCACTATAATTATCTCTTCTTAGAATCATATACAACATACAAATATTTTTGATAAATTATAGTCATAACCTATATAGTTGTTGGTAAATGAGCAGAACCCTCGTTTGGAAAATATTCGGATCCTAGTTTTTGCAATATGCTATTTGAGAAACTCCACGTCACCTGCACCGCGGGCTTCAAGTGCGACTTTCAAGTTTCCCGCGGATGATTAGTTCCAGACCCCTCTTATAACTATGTCGGGATAAATAAATAAAAAAGTAAAAAAAGTAAAAAAAGTAAAAAAAAAAAAAAAAAAGGAAAGAACAAGTTGAATTAATAACATATTAAATTAATCTCTATGATATTGCATATTCTCAGGAGTTTGTATTTGAGTTTTTGGCTGCAATACTAATCCTGCCAAATTCATGACTACATTTCAACCAAGCAACTCTTGACACAATCTGTTTGCACGCTACAACATGTAATTTAATAAATCTAGATAGAGCACAAGAAAAAAAATTATCTTATTGGGGTTGATTTCCACGCAATTAGACATGTTCAAGTTCACATTTAAAGAATTCTTGTTTTAACCTTAAGAGTTTACAAAAATAGAACCCACTTTAGAAAGAATAACGATTAAAAAAACTCATTAAACGTGAAAAACTAGCACACATACATTTTTCATAAGAAGTGTGACCAACAAAACATATTATAGATTGGTAGGGGATGTTACAGTTATCAAACTAACAAAAACCAGTACGTATTCGATAATAAAACGAACCTTACAACTTCAACTCTATTAAAGTAGTCATCTAAGCTCTGAAAGATTCATTCACTTATTAATGGATTCATAATTTGGGTTGACCTTAGGATCTTTACGAACTAAAATCTGATCACCACATGTTTTCAATATAAGATTCTTCGAATGAAAAAGAATAATTTATTCTGGCTGATTTTGCTTCTAATTATTTAATGCCTGATGAATGTCATTTCTGGTGGCATGATATGTGCGAAAATATTTGTATGGCATTTCATACCTAATATTAGAGTTAGAGACAAAGAAAGTTCCTTGAACCAGATTTATAGTGAAAATGCAATGAGCAATTTTATTTGACTTCGACGAGAACCTCCACTGTCAAATATGATGGTAGCATTGTATCAGATTTTGCCATTCCTAAGTGAACATAGGTCTCCAAAATAATTAAGGGGAATATAGTTCGAACAATTTAGACATGTGGGAAAAAGGTACAATATTTAGGGTCCATTCGTTTTGCAGAAAATGACTTCCAGGAAAATGTTTTCTAGATTTTCCGGTGTTTGTTTCACGGAAAATAAACTAGTCAAGGAAAATGTTTTCCATTATTGGAAAAAAAAACAACTTTTAAAGTGAGGAAAAAGTTTTCCATGACTTCTTCCCTCTTACTTCTTTTTATCAATACATTTTTGTTTTATTTTTATGCTTTCTTTTTATTTTTTATTTTTTAAAATCGAGTTTTTAATTTCTTTTCTTTTCTTTTTTTCTTTTCTTTCTTTACTTTTCATCTTATTCTTTAGCAACCAACCATGGCAGCGTCCGGCAATTGGTTGCGACAAGCGACCAGCCACAAGCCAGCGGCTGGTGATCTCATCGGCCTGGGCGAAGCTCTCAGCTCACCAAATCTAGTGAGCTGGGCGGCTCGGGCCTCGCCCGAGCTCGCCGCGAGCTTCGCCGGGCTTTGGCTAGTTGGACAGGGCTCCAGCTCCCGATCCAGGTGAGCCCGACCTTCATTGCCAAATCCGGCGAGCTCGCAGCTCGCTAGAGCCTGGCGAAGCTTGCGGCGAGCTTGGGTGAGATCAGCCGAGCCTCAAGCTCGCCCAATCTGGCCACCAGGTCTTGGTCGGCCACAACACAGCCAGCCATCGTCAGGCAGGAAGGAGGCGGCGGCGGCGAAAGGAGGAGGAAGAAGGAGGAGGAAGGAGGTGGCGGCGAAGGAAGGAGGAGGAAGAAGGAGGTGGAAGGAGGAAGGAAAAGAAAAAGAAACAAAGAAAATGAAAAGGAAAGAAAAAAATAATAAATAATAAAAATTTCGATTTTTTAAAATATAAATAATTATAATTCATTATATATATATATATAATTAATTAATTTTTTTGTCAATTAAAAATATTAAAATTCAATTTTTGATAATTTTTCCCAAACAATTAAATGAGCTAACGAACGGTAGAAAATATTTTCCACTCAAATTCTAGGTTTTGGCTGAACACTGGAAAATAGAGTTATTTTCCTGGAAAATGACTTCTAGGAAAATGTTTTCTGGAAACACGATATTTTCCGCGAAACGAACGGGCCTTTATTAAAGAAATTAAATAGAAAACCATAACCAAGATATGGAAAATATTAGAGAAATTTTTCCAAACATGGTAATGATGATACAATTTATTAATCACATCTGTAGAGGGATGAGAAGGTTCTTCAATGGTTATCTTTGAATGTGAGGAGCATTTAGAACTACCGGGCTCATGGATAAAGATTCAAATAAGAAATTCATTACAATGATTCAAATCACAATATTACGATGGCAAAAACGTCCAATGAAACCAATTGCAGTGTGCTTAGAAATCTTGTACACACGTGCAAGAAAATATAAAACTTCAGCATCTGTGTGAATTGACCACACTTCACAATGTTCACACTTAATCTTTGCAAAAAGGCTGGAGAAAGTATGCTTGAAGAAATTGCCAGGTTTGGCATTTGTACACAAGCTCTCTTACACCCTCTGCTATTTGTTCGAAGTGGGACTCTTGGAGTGGCTTGTTTCTTGCAAGTTAGCGGGAGCAAGATAGAGAGAGAGGAAGTGAGCGTGTGACAAATAGTGAGCATAGTCCCACATTAGCAGATAGAAAAGGCTAACAAGTAGGTTGCCTCTTTAAATAGCAAGTAGAACCCATTAAACGAGTGGGTCGGGTCATAAATGGTCTCACCTAAATCGACCCATTTAACCCGTTTACGACCCATTTATTGCAATATAAAATTTTTGACCCATACCCGATCCAATCCATACCCAACCTATACCGGACCCATTTAACTAAATTTAAGAAAATTTATTTTATTTCCTATATATATATATAATGATATTGCAAAAATAGTTTTATACAACAAAAATTTAATGGACAATTTTATAATTTTTTAAATAATTATTTTTAAAAATCAAAATTTAATTATTTTTATTTTTTAAATATAAATTTTAATCTTCTTTTTTCTTTTTTTGGTCTTCTTCTTCTTTGGTCGGCCGTCACCACGACGATGCCGGTACCGACCACAGCAAGCCTTGAGCTCGCTCGTTTGCCAACGCCAAAGGAGCTCAAGGCTCACTGGCGTCGAGCGAGCTCAAGGTCACCCCTTGTCGGATCGAGCAAGACTTGAGCCTTGCTAAACGTTAGCGAGGCCTCCACCTCATGAGATATGGCAAGCTCGAGGCTCGTCGGTGTTGGGCGAGCTCGAGCTCACCGCTTGCCAGATCTAGCAAGGCGCTCGCCGATGTCGGGCTCGCTCGAGCTCACCGCTCGCCGGATCTGGCAAGCCTCACACGATGCCGGCAAGCATTGGCGAGGCCTCCACCTCGCCAAATCTGGCAAGCTCGAGGCTCGCCGGCATCACTCGAGCTTAAGCTCGCCCCTCGCCAGATTCGGCGAAGCTCGAGCTCACCCAACGTCTGCGAGCTCGAGGCTCGCCTAGCCGGTTGCTGGCCATCATTGTGCTGACAACCGGAGGAAGAAGAAAGAAAAAAAGGAAAGAAAAAAGAAAAAAGAAAAGAAAATTAAAATGCAAAAATAATTATAATTTCGGTTTATATATATATATATATATATATTTTTAAAGTTAAAGAGAGAAGACAGTGTATATGAGGTTTTGGGTGAAAATGGACTCAAAATCCAACCCATTTAAGACCCACCTATCAAAGTCAATAATTGTTAAAACCCATTTAACTACTTTTAATCAAAAGCAAGTGACCCATATATGGGTTTAAGACCCATTTTAACACCTATAATAGCAAGGAATGAGGTAAAGCGCAATTGTTTTGTTGGCTAGGATCAAGTGTAATGTTGGTCGAATGATTCTTAAAGTGAGCCACCGACATGTTGCAAAAATTTCAGTTTAAATGATTCTTCCACATATTATTTTAGGAATAAAAGTAAAATTTCATAAAAACAAATAATCGTTCCAATTTGGGTGGTTAGAATCAGGAACCGGACTGAAATTTGCCAATTTCAATTTTATAGAATCGAAAACCAAACTGTGGTCTTTGAGAACTTGATCAAACTAGTTAGTTCAGTCCTACCTGGGCTATTCCCAATGGACCGAAATTTGCCGGTTTCAATTTTATGGAATCGGAAACCAAAGTGTGGTCTTTAAGAATGGGATCAAACTGGTTAGTTCAGTCCTATCTGGGCAATTCCTAGTTTGATTAGTTCTTTTTGCTTACCCCTAACTGCAGTGTGAATCCAAAAGCTAAAAAGTAAAAATCATCTCAAAAACATATACATACCTCTTCTCGTGAAGAATCCAACATGAATTTGTGGATACAATATTATATGCAAGATTAAAAGAAAAGTCAAGAACATGTGCTAGAGAAGTCCAAAGTACGAGTGCTCCCGTTACTAAATAATTTTATCTAAAATATGTGGAAAAATTAGCAAGTGAAAGTAAAAGAACCCATATATGGGTCACTTGAATGAACAGTGTTAGAGTGCAATATCTATTTATAAGGGAGAAGTGTTAAAAATAAAGTCATAAATCTTTTGCATTTGTGCTAATTTAGTCATAAACCTTTTTTTTTGTGCCAATTTAGTCATAAACATTTTTATGTTATGCCAATTCAGTCTTTTCTAACCAAAATTGGCCGGATTTTGCTAAATGAACACCGGCCCACTAACATGGCCTAATCGCACGAATGTAGACAAATTTTAAAATATTTTATATTTTTAATATATTTTTTTCTTTGTTTTTCTTTTTTCCTTCTCCTCCTCCTTCCTCCAATTGGTTGCCGGACCTCGACAACTGGCTAGAGGTGATGGTCGACAAGGTTGAGGTCTACCTTGCCGACCACCTCACGTAGGGCAACTGAGGCTTGACCTCGTTGGCTTGATGAAAGGCTACCCTCGAGACCTACACAATGACAGTCAAGCCTCGCCCATGGCCGGTGAGGCTCGACCTCGCCAAATTCGAGCGCAAGGCCGCCCTCGAGAACTGGGCATCAAGGGTCGAGCCTCGCCAAATCAAGCGAGGGCCAACCTTGCCAGCCTTGCATGAGGCCGCCCCTTGCGGACTAGGTGGCATCGAGTTGGCTTCTCGCCGCCTAACGCGAGGTCGCCCTCACGACTACTGTCGAGGTCAACCTCGCCGGCGGTCCCTTATGGCTAATCACCGGCGGTCCCCTCTGGCTAATCGCTGGCGATCAGTTGGAGGAAGGAGGAGGAGAAGGAAAAAAAGAAATTCAAAAAAATTAAAATATTATTAAAAGTTATCAACGTTAGCACCAATTAGGCCATGTCAACCGCCTGGTGTCTTGTTAACAAAATCCGGCCAAAATTGACCAAAAATGACTAAATTGGCAGAATGTAAAAACGTTTAGAATTAAATCGGCATCAAAAAAAGGTTTAGGACTAAATTAGTATAAATACAAAAAGTTTATGACTTTGTTTAACACTTTTTCCCTATTTATAACGTCCCAACTCCCAAGAGGGATAACGTATTTTGCATCAGCACAGCATATTCTTAGAACATCCAAAATCCAATATAAACTTTAGTTGGGCAAAAAAAAAAAAAAAAAAAAACAAAAAGGCTAGTGGTCCAATGAATTGGATATGCTAAATTTCATTCTCTGTTCCTATCAAGTTTTGGCGACGACCGGAGTCAACCTAGATTCCTCTATCCAACCGATCAGAGTGGAGAATTTCTAGACTGGTTTAGTTTTAGTTCATTTGAATTTTTGCCAGCATATTCCTTGTGTCTTACCTTAAAGGAAAAATGATACTAAGAGCTCCAAGACTTTGACTTAATATGCAATGTCATACTCATTTTATTAATTCCTTTAGTGTGATTCTTGAACTATTCCTAAATATTCAATATAACCATTCAATTTAATCAAACAAGTCAAATGTAATTCATGACATGGAATTTTTAATGTTTAGTATGAATTTTCAAATGATGGGTCAATACGACATAAGAACAATGACCGCATACTTAATTTTCTTATCAATCTACTTTTCTGTATGAATTATTTTTACCGTTTTACAACTTAAATAGATTGAAGGACATGTCAATTAATTCTATCAACTCAAACTAATGAAAAAAATGACATCGAACTACTTAATATAGTCTAGAGACTTGTCTAGTGACTATATTAGGCATTTAGTAATAATTCAGACATCATATTAAATAAATTAAAAGTCTAGGGTTGATATTGAATATTAGACTAAAATTACTGGATCATTAGTGTTAGTTTCCTCTTTTTAAATATTGCAAAAATAGTGCGTTGTGTATAAAATGTAAACAAATGATAATCGGTTAAAGTTTCAAGTTACTCTCATTTAGGTTTGTTTTAGGATAATGCTATTTCCAGCAATTTTGGTAAATACATGCCTTTCTTCAGTTAATTGATTGAAAAACCTTTCTCTTTTTTGAATATATTGGTTTTTTTTTTTATGTTCCGCCTAGATCCTTCGAGCGCGTGCCCATCCCTTGATGGTCGATTAAATAACAACATCTTAGGA
This sequence comes from Eucalyptus dawsonii, assembly GCA_016097615.1. Classification (NCBI taxonomy): domain Eukaryota; kingdom Viridiplantae; phylum Streptophyta; class Magnoliopsida; order Myrtales; family Myrtaceae; genus Eucalyptus; species Eucalyptus dawsonii. The sequence goes on along the minus strand of CM027875.1, from coordinate 49,174,230 downwards.
CACATCGCTGACCCATTTATTTTAATGCACATGCAAAAGCGAATAAATAAGTGCCCTGACAACAATAAAATGGGATAGAAAAGTAGAGTCACCATTTTTCAAAACCAAACCACACCTTTATACATGTCAAGGAAAGTCATATACATTACTAGCCGATATGTACAAGTCTACAAAAAGGACGATCCTCAAACATGCTACTCCATGACTAGCTAGTCTGACTCGTTCGCTGATTCGGCTATCTCCACAGGGTCAAGACGAGACAGTGGGTTCTCCATTGCACCATCAGGAGGGTAAGCTGGATCTTCGTCCAAGGTAGCATCAATCACCACAGAAGGCATATCGAAAATCCTAAGGGGACCTAGCTTAACATCGTGGGAAGTGTAGCGGAACCATGCTTTGAATCGATTAGATATCTCTTGATGTGGAATCTCTTCGATCTAAACAGTGGTTACAACAAGCTCATAGACCCAAAAAAACTCCCAGGCTCGGTAACCCTCATGGAACGACTTTACGCTAAGGGGGATTCACCATTTAAGAACCTGAAAATGTTATTTCACAACTGGGTGAGATGACGTCTTAGCAAGTTCACCCCCTAAGACCCAACTAGGAAGGAAATATGCCCGAAGGGCTGCCTAAACACAAACACGAGTCAGGGGACTTACCTTAGTCTCAGTCCTTTCCTGCAAGTTAGTACAATCCAATCGTTTCGATAACTCATTTCCACAACCAGTTCATCCAATTAGATCAAACCATTGATCATTCGACCTAGTCGATTCCATATCATCAAGATCATCTCTCGATCAACCATTTCAATACTATCTATCACCTAATACTATATATACAGTCGTTTCATTGAAACGATCATTGCTCACCTAAGCTGATATGAAAGAATGCTCGCCAAAGCTGGTAAAGGTAGATAGTATAATTTACTGAAGCTGATATAGATAGATAGTATAACTTGCTAAAGCTAATATAGGTAGTATAGCTCGCCTAAGCTGATTTGTGCTCACTAAAGCTGATTTATGGATATTCTACTCATCCCTACTCATTTCACCATTTTTATAATACCTAGTAAAATAATCGTGTGTGGGTATACGGTAGGCGTCACCCAAAAATATAATATCTTTATTTTAATCAATTTCACAAATTATATAGTCGATAAAAACACTTTTGGTGTTGCGTAATTTTCTAATTAATTATCAAAAATAAGATTTTGGGATAAATACCCAAAATTACAAATCACACTCGAATTGCACAAAATTACACTCAATTAATTAAAAAAAAATAACACCACCGTAATCAGCATAAAATTCCAGTCACTGACTATCCTAGTTTAATTTTCTGGAAAATAATAATTAAATAATTAATTACAAAAATTGATTATCAAATACCAATATATACCAAAATGCACACCGAGGCCGAAAAAGCTTAATTAAATATTGAGACGACCTTAAAATTTCCGAACTTGTCTAAATAAATACTATGGTATATTTACTTGTTAATTACACTAATCTAACCACCTAATATACAATAATAATTAATTAAATTGCTAATCTATTCTAACTATCTAGTTAATCCATATTTAACTTAAACTAATCAACCCTTAAGCATCATTAACTTACTAAGCAGGGATTAGTGAGTTAAACTCACTTGATTAACGAACCGATTGAACCACGACTATGGTGACGAGGAGATGGGCCAAAAACTCCAAAGTGGCAGCACCAAGTGGGGCTGGGATAGGCCCAAAATCGGCCACACAAGGCCCACAATTGTTGGACTGACTTCAAGAGGTTGCTAGCCTCAGCTTGACAGGCTGGTTTCTACTTTTTTCGAAGATGGATCGCGGGCTAAGCGAGGCTAGAACAAATGACTAATAGGCTTCGGTGGTTACGCTGGTGGTGGCTAAGCCTGCAACTTGAAGATGAAGTTGGACATGGGCTAAAAATGGAGCTATTATGCGAGCGGATGATGGAGCGGCTTCAGGCGGTGAAGATGGGCCAGGATGGAGAGTCAACTGCGAGAGATTTGCTGAGGAGATTGACCAAAGAAGACAATCGATGGTGGAACCGTAGGTGTGAGGGAGAACGTGCGGCATGAGAGTGGAAGAGAAGGAGGCGGCATGAGTGGGGCTCAGCTTCGAAAGAAACAGAAAATAAAGAAAGCAAAGGATAGCTGGATTGGGGAAAGGAAAAAAAGCAAGCAATTGAAGAAGAAGGAGGGAGGAGAGAGAGAAAGGGACGTTGGTTGGGAGAGAGATAGGGATAAGAGAGCAGGGGGTTTGTCGGCTAGGAGGGGAAAACGTGCGAAGAGAGAGAGAGAGAGAGAGAGAGAGAGAGAGAGAGAGATGTGCGGTTCAAGGGGGAGGGTGGTCAGATGGGGGAAACTCATGAGGGAAATGAAAGTCAGGCTAAAAGTAAAAGAAAATATCTTGAATTCAACACTTCTTGGTCCCACAAATTTCCATGTAAAATGCTTGGTCCTCACTTGCTTTCTTGCACCATAATTCTCCCAAATAACAAGTCTTGGACATCAAAAATGGCAATTTCCCTCAATTATGAATTCCATTTCATTTTTCTTGAAATCCGATTTCATATCCAATTTCCCCGATTGATGTCCAATTTTGTTGAAGAAAAAACTCACACCATTTCTACAATTTCCTCTCACCCATAGCTCACTTAAGAGGCCAAAATCTCTTCAATTTGGCCAAACCGAATTTCTATAAAAATCCCGAACTCGCCGAAAATTCCTCGAAAGATGAGTTGACATTCCTAAAATGACTCAAGGCATGGTAGAACTTTTAATTTCTGAAATTTGATTCAAATTCGCGCTTAATTTCAATCAAGCGTGATTTTAGCGTGACTTAACCTAATCGGGATTCAAATTCCTCGAAAGATGAGTCAACGTTCCTAAAATGACTTAGGGCATGGTAGAACTTTCAATTTCTGAAATCAAATTCAAATTCGTGGTTAAGTTCATTCAGGTGCGATTTTAACTTGACCTAACCTACTGAGTAGCTTTTAGAAATTTTTGGTGCAATTGACTTATGGTTAATTTTATTTGAACCACACATACTTCTTTGACACATTAACGACTGTCGATGCTCATGAAAATCTCAAGATTTTAAATATGGACGCAGGATATCCAAAACGACAGAAAATCAGTCTAGTGTCAATTGACGAGAATTTTGCAATTAAGTGGAATCACCCACACTTTGATCACACATCTCAGTCGAATCGGCCTATCTCTGGTCTCTGATCAATTTTTAATTGTGCCATATTGACCCTTATAAATTAACACGGTCGAGCAGTCAATTTCTGGTCAAATTCTCAAGTCTATTGCATTAAAACCCCTTAACGACTTCAACTGATAGGCTAGTTATCTCATGAGTGGTCATCTCAGGGGAAATCACTATAGGTGCATTGATGAAAGGCCCAAATTATCCAATCAAACTTAGAACTTGAAAATTAGGATGTCACATTTACAAGGCTAACCAAGAAAACTATCATTGTTTCTATCATCTCTCTCATCCGTTTTCACAATATAAATGTTGAATTACATCCATAATGTTATTATTATTTTTTTTTTTTGATGTGGCACCAAGAAAAATGATTTTTCTTACATTGAGATTGTTGCATCACAATATTAACAGCCACATAATGTTACTATATATATATAAACGCTAAGTGTATTTTCCATTCACGAAGTTGACAAGTTTGAGGACTTGGGCTATAACTATGTCCTCTTAGAATCATATGTAAAATACAAAAAAAAAAAATTGTATATTATAGCTGTAACCTATATAGGTTTTTGAAAAATTGCACCACAAGTTCTAAACATTATATATAAAATGCAATCAATTAAGTCTTCAAATTTTACTTTAAAGTGTAATCAACTCCTAAAACTTATGTTGCAAAGTGCAATTTAAAGATGTGATATTGGCAAATTTTCAAAAACGCATGGGTAATTTTAGGTGCCATTTATTATAAGGGCATAATTAGCCCTTTTTGAAAAAGGCATGGGGCTTAATTGATCCATTGAAATTGTTTAGGATTTGATTGTAGGGTGCACTTTTTCCTTGGGTTAATACCCTAAAACACCCCAAACCGGTACACTTGTGACAAATTTACCCCAAACTATCTTTTTTACCACCAAAAACCCAAAACTAGTATACATTTGACAAATTTACCCCAAACTAGTACACTTGTGACAAATTTACCCTCTGTTAGTTTTCGTTAAATTTTTTTATCAAATTATTAAGTTAAATGACATGTGACGGTTGGCCGGTATACCAATTTAGGATTTTACGCTCCGTTTGTCACCGCTTTACAACTTTTGTGATTTTTTTTGTGGTATTAATTCAATTTAGCATAGGGTATATTTGTCACAAATTTACCATTTTGGGGTTTTTTCCAGTCAAATAAATTAGTTTCAGGTAAATTTGTCATAAATATACCAGTTTAAGGTTTTTTATAGTCAGTCGGGATAAATTTGTCATGGGTATACCAATTTGGGGTTTTTCATGGTCAAAAAAATAGTTTGGGGTAAATTTGTTACAAGTGTACAGTTTAGGGTTTTTTTAGGGTATTAGCCCATTTTTCCTTTAGTTGTCTCTCTTTTGTCATATGTAACATATTTATACACTTAATTGCACAGCTTTGCCGCTGACCTTAAACAAAGGCTATCAAAAAGGCTCGACCTAACCTAAGTGAGTCAACCTAGAAAATTCGGATAATTTCAAGTTGGATCGCAAAATTGTTCAGATAACCGAACCGAATCACTTTACCTACTAACTTTGAGTTTTCAAACCCATAGTTTGCCGTGCAAATTCGTTGTCTTCTACCTTCTCTCTCTCTCTCTCCCCTCTGTTTAAACGCGCCTCTCGAGTCCCAACTCAGCTTGTATCTTCCCAAAGCATAGTTGCACTCCGTGGTTTCCTCCAGTCTTCAGTGGCTGAGTCGAGCTTAGTTAGCCACCGCAATGACACTGGTGCCTCCTATGGCTTGCTTGAAGATCTCTATCTCCACAATCGAATGTCAGCCATTTCTTAGTCCAATTGAACTGGCAAGTGTCGATTGACGTTTCGCATGGGTCCTGCTTTTGCTTATCTGGATTGATTTAGTTGTCTTTCGGATTTGATCTTGCAATGTGTGTGAGGAGGCTCATGCATGTTTTCCTTATCAGTTAAATGAGGAAAACATATATTTCTTTAGGGCGCTGATAATTGGTTGTACGTGCTCTTAATTCGACGTAGGTTTGAGACTCAAACCATAACATTTAAAGAAGGGCACACTCTTGGAAGCAAGAGGCTGAAGTAGTGATAGAGACGTAGGTTGAAGAATATAAAGGTCGGGACCATGCGTTCTTTACCAGAAGGAAGAACCTTTGGCAAGAATTGTGCTCTGGCATATACCACCTCTTCCTCTGGCATATACCCGGCATTGTGCCGAATTTGGTGAAATAAATACAGGCTTGATCATCAATGTGACGACTCAGGCATGGCCATGTGAAGGAGCGGTGCGGAATGTGACGGTGAATAACAGCGTAATTCTCCTTTGGCAGGAGAGAACTGCATTGGCATGCATGCAAATGTTAATGTTGTTCTTGCTTCCGCCAAGGGAGAATTGCCCTGCCATTCACTTGCACTGAATATACATATCTACTCAGAGCTCAGCAAAGGCATTGACAAGGCATTTGTCATTTCCAAATGGCCACTTTGAGACGTAGATGCTGCACCAGGTACGTAGGGTGATTATCAACTGTTACATGCCTCGTAACTTCGTTCTATGTTTACGTGACAAATGTAAATTTCACGTATTCACTAGCGTTGGAGGTACTTTAACATGCTTTCAATTAGGTTATGCCACGATTTCATTTTGAACAGTGAAATTTGTCAAAACATCAAGAAGAGTAGAGTAACAAAGAAAACGTTTTAAGTATAAAAATTATTTTCAGTAGTCTGACCCACCCTTAATTTAATGTTTAGTGAGAGATCGGGAAGCTTAAACTCTTGAATCAATGATGAATGATTTGTAAAGAAGTACTTACATTGACGTCGTATGCTCCAAGCTTTCCCAAAAATATATATATATGTAGAACTTGCATTTTTTTTTCCTAATGCAAGATATATAAACCTCTTGACTCTACTTATCTATACAGATGCATGCAAATTGCCGCTTCCACTTGCATTAATAAGACTTCGCTCCCTGAGCAAGCCCTCTTTCGAATACCCTAAGGAATATCAAACTTAATGAAACTAATGCCGAATCAAAGCTTGGAGTGTGGCTCTTAAGCTAGATTTAAGTGAGAAATGATGTGACTTCCTAAAATTACAATTAGGACATTCTACTATGATTTCATTTTTTTCCATGAAGAAAAGAATCAAATACCTTTTTTTTTTTTTTTTTTTGTGAATGCAACACATCATAGAAAAATAGAAGACTTTAAATAAACGTCACTTTTTCATATCCATTTGTTATCATCTAATTATATCCTTATTGAAATATTTCGATCTTTTTACTTGACTGTAGTGCAACTTTCGGCAAAAGTCTTCACGGAAGGCCACTAGAAAGTGTATGAAGTAACATGACTGAAAATGAAAAGCATTGATATAAGTTGTTATTTTATCATAAATTAGATAACCATCCGAAAGGGGCTTCCCAAAAAAACAAAAAATAATAATCAAAATCCATTTACCTTCAATATAATTTACTTGTAGTGAGCTCCTTTAGGTAACCGCCTCATGAGAGAGAACTCATTCTTTGCAAGGGGTAAAGTATAGTAGGACTCCGATTCTTGTTTCAAATAATATAATTTCGCCTATTCGTTGGATACTGTTAGCAATTTGTTGTATCTTAATAGTAAGTTACGGCAAAATGAATTGATTGGACAAAAAGGACTGAAAAAAAAACCATACAAATTAAAATGGCCAAAGTACTTCAAGCCTCTCTTCTACTTCATCTTGCTCAAGACCCGTCAATCAATCACAGTCACCATGTAAAAAGAAAATGAAAAGTAAAATCCTTTAAAAACTCGAGAAATCTTGCGTATGTATGTAATAGATTCTATAAATGTGAAAGAGTTGGTACTCATCCATCTTGAATTCTCTAACACAGAAAAAATTTGGGCCCCACATTTCCTAAATTGCAAGTCTCGTATAATTGGTATCATCACGTGATGTTCAGACTTGATTATATTCTTTGGTGAAAGCCAAGTTAGATTTTGTTATTCTAACTGGTGTGTCTGGTGTGACAGGTGGATGTGTACCAATTTGTTAAAGGAACTTTTGAGAAGCTATGCAGAGTTTGGACAATCGCTATTGCCAGTGATATGGCCATGAGTCTCCTCATAAGCATTGGCCCTTGGGTTTCCTTCCTAGTGGTTGGAAAAGAATCTAAACACTTTTTGGCGACCACCCAGCATGTTTTGAAAGAGATGTCAATTTGTACATCAGAACATGCTCCAGATCTTCCATTTCATGGATCTGCCAAAACTTGTGTTGTCCTTATTATTATTATTATTATTATTATTATACTCTACTCTCATCCCATCAATTCGTGCATTTAATTACTTTTTGAGTTTCCTCGTCTTTCAAAAAAAAAAAAATCTTTCATAACTATACGATTGTCTTGATATCTTACTAAATATAAGGAGAAATAAAGTTTTAATTTGACCAAAACAAAAGGTATCTATAAAGTAATGCGAAAAATTATAAATGCGCATTAAATACATGATTTATACTCATTCGTAATGATTAGGTTCATGGTTAATACATCGTAATATTGAAAAAGAAAAATATATCGTCATATATATACACACATACATAAAAATTTCTCATACATATTTGATTTATTTTACAAGCTGGTTCTACATATATAGTAGATGCTTATAACATGCATTTCACACACAACTAAGGAAAAATGAAAAAGTCATGAATGAAAAGATATTTATATTATTGTCATATGCGTTGCTAAAATTTGATCATGTGTACAATTAACATCTGTCCATACATAGAACAAGCAAATATTAATTGCTTGCCCTCCCTAAGGTATGCTTGAGATTATGAAATGGCTGAGTTACATATTCCTAGCAATTCAAAAGCCCTTTCTCTATTCAAATAATATACAAAAATTTAAAGTAAATAATAATTAAAAATATCGTAAGGTCAATAAAATATCCGAGACATGACAAGAAGGTAATTATTTAAATACTAACAAATTAGTAGGTCAAATTTCTTACAATATCACATTGCCAAAGGAACATCACATCTGCTTCCTTAAGCAAAGCAAAATCAAGAGTTACCCAAGATAAGAATTTCCAATTTGATTGACAACTAATAATAAAAAAATAAATAATCTTTTTACACGAAGAAAAGAGGGAAGAAAGAAGAATGATCGAAACTTCCAATTTAAACAATGACGACGACCACGACAAGAACAACAGCACAACCGTCATCTAACAACAGTTGAAGCAACGGTGTGAGCCCACCATTTGAGACTCTCTTTCATGTCGGTCTCGTTCCCAAGAGCAGGAACCTTCCAGTTCATCAATGGATCCTCCTTCCTCTTCTCCTCCCACCATTCCCACGCCTCCGACAGATAAGGCCTCGCAACAACTACAGACTCACCAGCAGTCAGTTTCTCATCACCATCTTCGTCATCTTCTTCACCATCTTTAATTTTGTTGCCCAGTCTCTGTAGCCCAGGAATGATGGAGACCAAGCTTGAGTCGACTCTGTCTTCCTCCAAGAAGACGAAACCCAGATCCACGAACCCTTTTAGCTCTTCAAACTCGAGCTGACAAGCTCTTAGTCAAGGTCCTTCTCTTTGCTCTTCCTCCCATTTGGCCCTTTTTTCTGTGCGAGAACTCCGAGCTTCTCAGGTTGTTCCATTTGAAACCTTCCTCTTCTCCTGTGATTACCTCTTCTTCATTGATCATGCTGTGAATAGATTTCATGGGAAGGACTGAGTCTGGAGAGAGAGAACTTGCCTGTAAGCTTGTTGGGATGACGCTCGTTTGATCGCTCACGGACCTCACAAGAATTGATGGAGTCCGAGAAACTTGAGGACACGAGCTTTCTTTCTCGGGTATTTCTATGCTTTCTTGACCCGGGTTGGATCTGGAGGTTGAAGAAACAGCAGGTCCCATTTCCATATTGACGAGTACATCTCTAGGCTTAGATGAAAGCACCACCCAACTTCTCAAAATTGACCCTTAAATGCAACAACTTGTTGCTTGTACATCACACCAACAAAAGGATTGTTCTGAGCATAATTCATTTTGGATTGCCTCAAGAGCGAAGGATTTGGACAACATTGATCATTGAGAGCGCAAGATTGTGGACTTCTTATCCATCCACCAAGTATATATTTATACGGATTTTTCTTTTTTTCCTTTCACCTATTCTATTCTATTCATTCATATTTATTCTACTTGAGTATCGGCCTACTTTGAACATTTTTCCTTGGGAATTTCTAGGAAACATATGACACTATAATTTATTTTTTTAATCTTAATTCAATTAGAACAATGGTAGTTAGGACATAGTAGTCAAACGAGACCATTTAAACGGAATACAGGAAAATTTAGAAAGAGGAAATTATGCCAGTGCTGCGTAATTTAGTAGACCTAATGCAATAATTTACGTTTTCTTTAAAAAAAAAAATTATATTTTTTGGAGGCCAAGCAATGTTGGGGGTTTTGAATTAATTAAGGTTGAAGAAAACACTCTTTGTTTCAGGGTGACATTTTGCTAATTCACGAGGGCAGGATGATAAATGAGCAAAAAATCTCTCTCTTTTTTTTTTTTTTTTGGTAAGAGTAAGCAAAAATCTGCTTTTTTTTTTTTTTTTGTATTATGCTAATTGAGAAGCACCATCTCTGACTAATGGTCAACTTTTAAGCACGTTAGTAAAAAGATTAACAATTTCGCATGTGCTTCTCGTGTCCCCATGCCACGTGCGCCGCGGTCTTCGAGTGCGACTTTCAACTTCCCCGCGGATGATTAGTTTCAGACCTGTCTTGAAACTACGTCGGCAAAAAGAAAAAATAGAGAGAAAAGAACAAGATGAATATATCGTATCAATGACTTAATACCACGATATCGTATATTCTCATGACTTTATGTTAGATGGTAAACCAGCAATTCTCAACATGACCTGTTTACAAGGTACAACATGTAATTAACAGAGTTAGATTTTACATGAACGGATTTGTGTCAAAATAAAAATCTTGCCTTACTTGAGTTTGCTTTCTACACAATTAGGCATGGTCAATATTCAAATTTAAAGACTTTTCTAACCTTAAGAGTTAAAGAAATAGAACCCACTTAAAAAAATTATTAAATAAAGCTATTAAACATATAAAAAAATACCTAACGCACGTACTTTTTTTTTTTTTTGGTAAAGTAACCCACGTGCTTTTTTCATCACCAATATGGCCAACAAAGCATATTACAGATTGGCAGGGAATATTATAGAATTATTAGACTGGCAAAAACGGGTATAGATTCAATAATACAACAAACCTTACAACTTAAACTTTATTAAAGTAGTCATGTGTGCTCTGAACATTTCATTCATTTATTGATGGGTTCATAATTTGGGTCAAGATCAAAATTTTCATTAGCTAAATTCTGGTTACCACATGTCTTCAAGATAAAATTCTCCGAAATCTCATGAATCTTGAAAAACAAAAAAACATATATATATATATATATATATATATATATATATATAGTTGTTCTGGTAGGTTTCGCTTGTATATTTAATGCCTTATATATGTCATTTTTGGAGACTCGATATGCATGGGAACAATCCCATGGCATTTCATACCTAATGTTAAAGTTAGAGATAAAAGGAAAATCCCTTGAACTAACTTTACAGTGGGAATGCGGTGACCAACTCTATATGGCATTGATGAGAACCTTTACTTTTAGATATGACAACAACATTATATCATATTTTTCTTTTCCCGTGTGAACAAAGGTCTCCAAAATGATTAAGGAGAATAGACTTTGCAATTTTATACGTAAGGGAAAAAGGTACAATATATAAAGAAAATAAATGGAAAATGTTTTCTAACTATAATCAAGAAATGGAAAATAATGGAGAACTTTTCCAAACATAGTAATGATGATAGTGTTGATTTGGTCGTGACATCCAGTAGGGATGACAAGGTTTTTCGATGGTTATGTTTGAATGTGAGGAGCGTTAGGCGATTTGTAGTTAGAAATTCAAATAATAAATTCATGATGGTGATACGAATCACAATATTATCATAATAAAAATGTTTTAGTTCAAGTATGGTTTTTGAAATCGACATGAATTGTGGACTATAATCACATAAATTTTCACTGAAAATAACCACTGGCCAACTCGCCTTGTCACAATGCCTCTATCCCTGTCGGTTGTCTTTAGCCTCCACAACCATCCTGCTGTCACTGATCTCTCTCTGCTCATGTGTTTGAGGACTGCCACCTGAAAGGGTTAACATGCATATTTCGTTGCAATTGTGACATGACAAGCTAGCAAAACTAAGGTATTGTCCAGTTGGGCTCAAAGCCCACTAGCCCTATTGCCAAATGAACCAATAAAGGATAATTTTTATATCTGAAAAAATATGAAATGTAATAATTTCTGAATGTCTTGCAATTTTTTAAGATCCAAGGGAATAATAGTGGTTGTCGCATTTCGTGTTAAACGCTACAACTGCAGACGTACATCTCTATTCATGAAGAGCCTCATGTGACTTTGTTGATATAATATTTTTATTATCATTATACGCAAGAGTACGAGGAAAAGTCAGGAACATATATGCTAGAGAAGTCCAAAGGACCGCTATCATCACTAAATAATCTTATCTAAAGTAGGTAGATAAAATTAATGAAAAAATAAGTAAAATATAATAAATAGAGTGCCATAAAAAAACTTAAATGAAACATCCCAGGATTGTAGAAGATTGCAAAGGTGAATTGCCGGGCAAATCTCCTTTGGCGGTGAGCTTATATGACAGTCACTCCCAGTGAAAACATCTGAGTATAAACCACCTGCCAAAGGAGTAAATGCCCAGTAATTCACCACTTACATGTCATCCACTCTATTCTTCACGTGCTTGTATATAATTCTAATTTTTTCTTGGCTTCGATGAACACAGTTAGATGCAATATCTATTTATAGCCTCCCAAAAGCGGTAGAGACGTTTTCCATGCACACAGCATATTCTCAGAACATCCAAAATCAAATGAAACTTTAGTTGGGCAAAAAAAAGAAAATAAAGGCTAGTGGTCCAATGAGTTGGATATGCTAGATTTTATCCTCAATTCATACCAGGTTTTAGGGACGACCGGAGTCAACATATATTCCTCTATATCCAACTAATTGGAGTGGAGAAATTTCTAGACAAATTTAGTTTTACTACATTTCGATCTTGTCGTTATTTTGAGCATATTCCTAGTGTCTTTTCTTAAAGGTAAAATGATACTATGAGTTCTTAAATGTTGACCTAATATGCAATGTCAAATATAAATTTTTAATTCACTTAGTGTGATTAGTAAACTATTCTGAAATATTTAATATAGTGTCTCTATTTAATAAAACACGTTAGATGTAATTTGATGACATTGAATATTTAATGTTGAGTTCGAATTTTGATATCATGGGTCAATAAGACATAACAACATGTGAACGCAGATTCTATTTTTTTTATTGATCAACTTCTTTATACAATTTTTCTTGTTTATTGTTGAAACTTAATAGATTGAAGTACATGTTGGTTAATTCTATCTACTCGAACTAATGACAAACCGATCTTGAGTTTCTTAATATAGTCTACAGAGTACATTAAACATTTAGTAAAAAATCGTTAGTCATATTAAATAAATTAAAAGCCCAATGATGATGAGCTAAACTTAATGAATTTAAAATGTTATTTTTCTTTTTTTAAAATATTACAAAATAAGCGCATTTCCATGTAAAAAATTTAAATAATTGATAATGGTAAATGACTTTTTATATATTTTGATGTGGCAGCAAGGAAAATAACTTTTTTCCTATGTTAGGGTGCTTCGTCACAGTATCAATGGCCATATAATGTTACAAAATATGAAAAAGCCTAGTAGTGTTTTTCATTCACGAAGTTGACAAGTTTGAGGACTTGCACTATAATTATCTCTTCTTAGAATCATATACAACATACAAATATTTTTGATAAATTATAGTCATAACCTATACAGATGTTGGTAAATGAGCAGAACCCTCTTTTGGAAAATATTCGGATCTTAGTTTTTGCAATATGCTAATTGAGAAACTCCATCTTGACTAATGGTCAACTTTTAAGCACATAGGCGCATAGGCAATGGATTATCTACATCCTTTTGGTTCGATCATTGGCATCACCGGGGGCTGCTCTATAAGCTTTTCACAGATCGGAACATATACTGTTCTAGCATCCCTTGGCTTGCTTCTGTTGCTGCTGGTATTACTGCCCTCCCCCTTCCCTCTGTAGTCTCGACAGCCATTATGGGTTAGGATGATCCTCCCCCAAACCTCAACGACAATGATGACCGACTCCTATGGCTAGGCCATTCTTCAAGGGTCTTTACGACGGCTTCTGCTTGGACGCTTCTAAGGGCAAGGGGCCAACTTGTGCCTTGGTCAAGATTATTTGGAATTCTTCTCTTCCCCCCCGTTATCAAACCCATTTATGGTTGATCACTCGCAACCGATTACTGACCCAGGTAATTCTGTTTGCTCATGGGAGAATTCCAGTTTCCTCCTATGTGTTATGTTCCTCTAGACCTGACTCTGTTGATCATTTGTTCTTCGGATGCTCGGTTACGCATAGTCATGGTGCATTTTGGGCGAATAAATGTAATCTCCCATGACGGAATTCTACATGGAATGATAACTTAGATTGGGCTATCAACCATCTCTCTGACACTAGCTTCTATCAATCGGTGGCTCGGTTTGGCTTTGCCGCCTTATGCTACCTTATTTGGAAGGAGAGGAATAACATCATCTTCCGCAACCAAACCTTATCCCTACCGGCTTTAAAGGCACATCTTTGCGGGCTATCAAGGATAGAGCCTTTACCTTTTCGAAGGTCCCGGATACGACTCGTAATAGAAGACTACAACTTAGTTGGGGTATCCATCCCTTGATCTTTGACTAAGGCATTACATTTTACTGGTCAGTGCCTCCAAGATTCTAGTTGGTTTCTTTGCAGCTCATCTCGGCAAGTTTTCTAAGGACACCCTCCCTCCTTCTCCATATTTTCCCCCAGAGGGTTCCCGTTCGTTGGCTATTCGCTTTTTGCTTGGCACTAGTTGCTGGCTATCTCCGATGCTTCCAAGATATTTCCCTCGTGTGATGCAGCGTCCGATCTCTTCAGCTTTGGATGCTGCCATGGTGTCCCTAGCTCGCTGTCTTTCAATTTTATGGTGTATTCCTTCTCCCCTGCGTGGATGCCTTCCTCTTTCCCCTTCTCTTCTTTTTGGCTGCTATTTAGCCTGCTTCTAGCTGCTGTTCTTTCGTTTCCTCTTTTTGCAGCTCCTTCCCCCCCCCCCCTTCCCTGACATTCTTCCACTCTCTTGACTGGTTGTCTTTTGAGTGTAAGCCCTAATGCCAGGGTCTGTTGCTGTACATTTATGTAGCTCCTTGGTTCTTTAGTTAATATATATTTACCCATTACCACCAAAAAAAAAAAAAAAACTTTTAAGCACATAAACAATGGATTTGCAATTTTGCACATGCTTCTTGTGCCCCCACGTCACGTGCACCACGGGCTTCAAGTGCGACTTTCAACTTTCCCGCGGATGATTAGTTCCAGACCCCTCTTATAACTATGACGGCATACAACAAAAAAAAAAAAAAAAGAAGAAGGAAAGAACAAGTTGAATTAATTAACATATTAAATTAATCACTATGATATTGCATATTCTCAGGAGTTTGTATTTGAGGTTTTGGCAGCAACACTAATCCCGCCAAATTCATGACTAGATTTCAACCAAGCAACTCTTGACACAATCTATTTGCATGTTACATCATGTAATTTAATAAATATAGATTTAGCATTTGTGCCACAAGCAAAAAAATTATCTTATTGGGGTTGATTTCTACGCAATTAGACACGTTCAAGTTCACATTTAAATAATTCTTTTTTTAACCTTACGAGTTTACAAAATAGAACCCACTTTAGAAAGAATAACGTTTAAAAAAAACTCATTAAACATGAAAAAACTAGCACACATGCATTTTTCATCACAAGCGTGACCAACAAAACATATTATAGATTGGTAGGGGCTGTTACAGTAATCAAACTAACAAAAACCAGTACGTACTCTTTAATAAAACGAACCTTACAACTTCAACTCTATTAAAGTAGTCATCTAAGCTTTGAAAGATTCATTCACTTATTAATGGATTCATAATCTGGGTTGACATTAGGATCTTTACCAACTAAAATCTTATCACCACGTGTTTTCAATATAAGATTCTTCGAATGAAAAAAAAAATCATTTATTCTAGCTGATTTCGCTTCTAATTATTTAATGCCAGATGAATGTCATTTCTGGTGGCATGATATGTGCGAAAATATTTGTATGGCATTTCATACCTAATATTAGAGTTAGAGACAAAAAAAGTTCCTTGAACTAAATTTATAGTGGAAACGCAATGAGCAATTTTATTTGACTTCGACGAGAACCTCCACTGTCAAATATGATGGTAGCATTGTATCCGATTTTGCCATTCCTAAGTGAACAAAGGTCTTCAAAATAATTAAGGAGAATATTGATATAGCTAGTATTAATACCTAGAGGGGGTGAATAGGTATATAAAAGATTTTTCGGATGATTGCACAATACTTAGACAGTTGAAGGATTTGCAATGAGTAAAGGAAAGAGAGAATTGAACACGTGGTTTATAGTGGTTCGGCTTTATTCAAGCCTACGTCCACTCTTCTGCACTGACAGCCAATTGGCTGGATTCCACTATGAACAAAGAGATGTTACAGTGTTGATCTTCCTTGATTTCTTGGTGTAGATGATCTACCACACTCGCTCAAGGTATCACCAAGTACAAACACTCTCTGTGTATACAATTTTGCTCAAACTGTATCGACTAACAATCAAGGTGCTTCAGACTCTGGAATTTCTCTATCGATCACATTACAACCACAACTAGAACGTCATCCTTTTTATACTCCTTTATGCCATCATATCGTTGACACTTACCAAAGGAATTCCTCCAATTTACCCGTTGAACAGAATCAATCAAGAAGATTATTCGAGTTATAGAAGAAACCTAACGATAGCCCATCAATCCTGTTCGCCCATACAATCAGGATCTTGGTTTCCAAGAATATTTTGTCGACCACCGGATCTTCAATTGATCTAGATGCGAACAAAAGAATCCGTTATATTTATCCAACCAAAAAGATCTTCTCCAGAGGATAGGATTAAATCCTCAACCATATACTTCGGCTCTGGATTTCCTTCATCACTGGATTAGAAAGACTGTCAGTGAGAATAGTCTTGAGTCTTGAGTCTTGAGTCTTGAATCTTGAGTCTGGTGATCAGAAAGTCTTCAGACTTTAAACTAGACGATCTGTAGATATCCAGACTAGACTGATAGAAACGTTTTGTCAGCTTCAAAATATTCTGGAAAGATTTCTCCAACAAATATAGTTCGAACAATTTACACGTGTGGGATAAAGGTACAATATTTAATGAAATTAAATGGAAAACCAAAGATATGGAAAATATTAGAGAAATTTTTCCAAACATGGTAAGGATGATATGATTGATTCATCA
The DNA here is from genome assembly GCA_016097615.1 of Eucalyptus dawsonii. Lineage (NCBI taxonomy): Eukaryota > Viridiplantae > Streptophyta > Magnoliopsida > Myrtales > Myrtaceae > Eucalyptus > Eucalyptus dawsonii. Next base: position 49,157,423 of record CM027875.1, on the reverse strand, counting down.
CATCTATAGAGCGATGAGAAGGTTCTTCAATGGTTATCTTTGAATGTGAGGAGCGTTTAGAACTACCGGGCTCGTGGATAAAAGTTAAAATAATAAATTCATTACAATGATTCAAATCACAATATTACGATAACAAAAACGTTCTAGTTCAATTATGGTTTTTGATATAGGCATGAACTGTGGACTTTAATTACTTGAATTTCACTGAAAATAACTCCATCAATGGATAAAATAACAATTTTTTTACTCTATTAAAATTAACGACGCATTAAACCATTTGAAATAGTTGTTCTTCATTTTTTTTCACTCTTTTTTCTTCGTTTATGTTGCCAAATCAAATACTGAAAACATATATGTTGCCAAATCGCCTTGTTGCGGTGCCTTTATGCCCGTTGGCGGCTTTTAGCCACCGCAACCGCCGAGCTGAAACTGATCTCTCTGTTTACATGCGTGAGTGCTGCAACCTGCAGGTGTTGGCATACATTTTTTTTTTATTTTATTGAAAAAGTGATATGACGAGCTAGCAAAACAAAGCTATTGTTTAGTTAGGCTCGAAGGCCACCAGCACTATTGCCAAATGAGCACAAAAAGATTACCATGATTGCACTGTTATCCAGTGGGTGTCGCATTTCGCCTAAATACTGCAACTGCAGTGAGGGATGATCACGGGCATTCCCATTCTCACCTTAAAACTGGGAACCTGACTGGAGGAACTGATTCCCCATTTCCCAAGGACTGGATCGAAAGAGACTAGAACCGGATGGGATTGGACTGATCTGGGTCCAATTCCTAGGCAGTCCAATGAAACCGATCACAGTGTGCTTAGAAATCTTGTACACACGTGCAATAAAATATTAAACTTCAGCACCTGTGTGCATTGAACACGCTTCACAAGGTTCACACTTAATCTTTGCAAGAAGGCTGGAGAAAGTATGCTTTAAGAAATTGCCAGGTTTGGCATTTATACACAAGCTCTCTTACACCCTCTGCTATTTGTTCGAAGTGGGACTCTTGGAGTGGCTTGTTTCTTGCAGGTTAGCGGGAGCAAGATAGAGAGAGAGGGAGGGGGCGTGTGACAAATAGTGAGCGTACTCGCACATCGCCAGATAAATAAGGCTAACAAGTAGGTTGCCTCTTTAAATAGCGAGAAATGAGGTAAAGCGTAATTGGTTTGTTGGCTAGGATCAAGTGTAATGTCGGTCGAATGATTCTTAAAGAGAGACATTGACATTTTACAAAAATTTCAGTTTAAATGATTCTTCCACATATATTTTAGGAATAAAAGTAAAATTTCATAAAAATAAATAATCGTTCCAGTTTGGGTGATCAAAATCAGGAATTGGAATGAAATTTGCCGGTTTCAATTTTATGGAATTGAAAACCAGACTGTGGTCTTTGAGAACGGATCAAACTAGTTAGTTCAATCCTATTTGGGCAATTCCCAGTGGACCAAAATTTGCTAGTTTCAATTTTATGGAATCGGAAACCAAACTGTGGTCTTTGAGAATGGGATCAAACCAGTTTGTTCAGTTCTATATGGGCAATTCCCAGTTCGATTGGTTCTTTTTGCTTACCCCTAACTGCAGTGTGAATCCAAAAGCTAAAATGTAAAAATCATCTCAAAAACATATACGTACCTCTTTTTTGTGTAGAATCCAACATGAATTTGTGGATACAATATTATATGCGAGATTAAAAGAAAAGTCAAGAACATGTGCTAGAGAAGTCCAAAGTATGAGTGCTCTCATTACTAAATAATTTTATCTAAAATATGTGAAAAATTAGCAAATAAAAGTAAAAGAAAATAAATAGAGAGCCACAACAGAAAACCTAAATGAAGCATCCTAGAATTGTTGAAGATTGCAACGGTGAATTGCCGAGCAAATCTCCTCCGGCAGTGAGCTTATATTACCTTCACTCTCAGTGAAAATTGTGGTCATAAGCCTCCTGCCAATGGAGTAAATCGCCAGTAATTCACCACTTAGATGGTTTGCACACTATATTACTTGTGTGCTATTAACAAAACAATTATTCTAGTTTTTTTTTGGGGGAGGGGGGGGGGGGGGCTTGAATGAATAGTGTTAGAGTGCAATATCTATTTATAAGGGAGAAGTGTTAAAAAAAAGTCTTAAATCTTTTGCATTTGTGCCAATTTAGTCCTAGGCCTTTTTTTTTTGTACTAATATAATCCTAAACTTTTATATGTTGTGCCAATTCAGTCTTTTCCGACCCATTTTGGCCGGATTTTGCTAATTGAACGCCGACCGGCTAACGTGGCCGATCGGCACTAACGTAGACAACTTTTAATAATATTTTAATATTTTAAATATTTTTTCTTTTTTCTTTTTCTTTCTCATTTTTTCCTTCTCCTCCTCTTTCTTCCAGCCAGTCATTGAACCTTGGCGACCGGCCGGAGGCGATGGCTGGCGAGGCTCGACCTCGCCAGCTTGACGGAAGGCCACCCTTGAGACCTAGGCAACGAGGGTCAAGCCTCACCCATGGCTGGTGAGGCTCGACCTCGCCAGATTCAAGCGCAAGACCGCTCTTGAGAACTGGGCAGCGAGGGTTAAGCCTCGCTAGATCAGGTGAGGGCCAACCTCGCCAGCCCTGCACGAGGCCGCCCTCTCGGCCTGACGGCGTCAAGTTGGCTTCTCCCCGCCTAATGTGAGGTTGCCCTCGTGGCTACTGGCAAGGTGTCCGATGAGGTCGACTTTGCTGGCTATCCCCTCTGGCTAATTGCCGACGACCGGCTAGAGGAAGGAGGAGGAGAAGGAAAAAAAGGAAAAGAAAAAAATTCAAAAAAATTTTAAAAAATAAAATATTATTAAAATTTGTCCACGTTAGCACCGATTAGGCCACATTAGCCGCCTGTCATCTTGTTAGCAAAATCCGGCAAAATTTGGCTGGAAAGGACTAAATTGGCATAATGTAAAAATGTTTAGGATTAAGTCGGCACCAAAAGAAGGTTTATGACTAAATTAGCACAAATACACAAGGTTTATGACTTTTTTTTTTAACACTTTTCCCCTATTTATAATCTCCCAACTCCAAAGAGGGATAACATATTTTGCATGAACACAGCATATTCTTAGAACATCCAAAATCCAATATAAACTTTAGTTGGGCAAAAATAAAATTAAAAAACAAAAAGGCCAGTGGTCCATTGAGTTGGATATGCTAAATTTCATTCACTGTTCACTGTTCCTATCAGGTTTTGGCGATGACCGGAGTCAACCTAGATTCCTCTATTTGACCAATCGGAGTGGAGAAATTTCTAGACTAGTTTAGTTTTAGTTCATTTGAATTATTGCCATCATATTCCTTGTGCCTTTCCTTAAAGGAAAAATGATACTAAGAGCTCCAAGACTTTGACTTAATATGCAATGTCATACTCATTTTATTAATTCGTTTAGCGTGATTCTTGAACTATTCCTAAATATTCAACATAATCATTGAATTTAATCAAACAAGTCAAATGTAATTCATGACATGGAATATTTAACGTTTAGTTTGAATTTTCAAATGATGGGTCAATATGACATAAGAACAATGACCCCATACTTAATTTTCTTGTCAATCTACTTTTCTATATGAATTCCTTTTACCGTTTTACAACTTAAATAGATTGAAGGACATGTCAATTAATTCTATCAACTCGGACTGATGAAAAAAATGACATCAAACTACTTAATATAGTCTAGAGACTATATTAGGCATTTAGTAATAATTCAAAGACCATATTAAATAAATTAAAAGTCTAGGGTTGATATTGAATATAAGACTAAAATTACTGGATCATTAGTGTTAGTTTCCTCTTTTTAAATATTACAAAAAGAGTTCGTTGTGTATAAAATTTAAACAAATGATAATCGGTTTAAATTTGAGGTTGAAACTCTCTTTTAGATTTGTTTTAGGATAGTGCTATTTCCACCCATTTTGGTAAAGACATGCCTTTCTTCAGTTAATTGATTGAAAAACCTTTCTCTTTTTTTGAATATATTGGTTTTTTTTTTCTTTTAACTGTCACGCCCCGATCCTTCAAGTGTGTGCCTATCTCTTGGAGATTGACCAAAGAAGACAAACCGTGAGAGATTTGCTAAGGAGATTGACCAAAGAAGACAACTGATGGTAGAGCCGCAAGCGTGAGGGAGAACACACGGCATGAGAGTGGAAGAGAAGGAGGCCACGTGAGTGGGGCTCAGCTTCGAAAAGAAAAAGAAAATAAAGAAATTAGAGGATAGCTGGATTGGGGAAAGGAAAAAAAGCAAGCAATTGAAGAAGAATGAGAGAGGAGAGAGAGAAAGGGATGTTGGCTAGGAGAGAGATAGGGATAAGAGAGCAGGGGGTTTGTCGGCTAGGAAGGGAAAACGTGCAAAGAGAGAGAGAGAGAGGGGGGGGGGTTTGTCAGCTAGGAGGGGAAAACGTGCGGAGAGAGAGAGAGAGAGAGAGAGAGAGAGAGATCCGCGGCTGAAGGTGGAGGGTGGTTGGATGGGGGAAACGAATGAGGGAAATGAAAGTCAGGCTAAAAGTAAAAGAAAATATCTTGAATTCAACACTTCTTGTTCCCATAAATTTCCATGTATAATGCCTGGTCCTCACGTGCTTTCTTGCACCATAATTCTCCCAAATAACAAGTATTGGGCAGCAAAAATAGCCATTTTCCTCAATTCCGAATTCCATTTCCTTTGTCCCAAAATTTGATTTCTTAATAAATCTCTCCGATTGATGTCCAATTTTGTTGAAGAAAAAGCTCACACCATTTCTACGATTTCCTCTCACCCATAGCTCACTTAGGAGGCCAAAATCTCTTTAATTTGGCCAAATTGAATTTCCGTAAAAATCCCAAACTCGCCAAAAATTCCTCGAAAGATGAGTTAACATTCCTAAAATGACTCAGGACATGGTAGAACTGTCAATTTCTGAAATCGGATTCAAATTCATGGTTAATTTCAATCAAGTGCGATTTCAGCGTGACCTAACCTAATCATGATTTAAATTCCTCGAAAGATGAGTCGATGTTCCTAAAATGACTCGGGGCATGGCAGAACTTTTCAATTTCTGAAATTGGATTCAAATTCGCAATTAAGTTCAATCAAGCATGATTTTAGCTTGACCTAACCTACCCGGTAGCTTTTAGGAATTTTTTGCGCAATTGACCCGTGGTTAATTTTTTTCGAACCACACATACATTTTCGACACATTGGTGACTCTCGGTGGTCATGAACATTTCAAAATTTCAAATACGGAGACAAAATATCCAAAACGACAAAAAATTGGTCTAGTGTCAATCGACGAGAATTTTGCAATCAGGTGGAATCATCCACTTTGATCACACATCTCAGTCGAATTGACCTATCTCCGGTCTCTGAACAATTTTTAATTGTGCCATAATGACCCTTGTAGACTAGCACGGTCAAGCAGTCGACCACAAGTTTTTAACATTATATATAAAATACAATCAATTAAGTCTTCAAATTTTTCTTCAAAGTGTAATGGACTCCTAAAACTTATGTTGCGAAGTGCAATTTAAAGATGCGATATAGGCAAATTTTCAAAAACACATAGGTAATTTTAGGTGCCATTTATTATAAAGGTGTTGGAGAAATCTTTCCAGAATATTTTGAAGCTGACAAAACGTTTCTTTCAGTCTAAGTCTGGATGTTCGGAGACCGTCGTTTAAAGTCTCAAGACTTTGTTCTCTCGAGACCCAAGACTCAAGACTCAAGACTTAAGACTCAAGACTCAAGACTTAAGACTCAAGACTCAAGACTTAAGTCTATTCTCACCGACAGTTTTTCTAATCCAAATGACGAAGGAAATCCAAAGCCAAGGTATATGGTTGAGGATTCGATCCTATTCTCCGGAATAGATTCTTTGGTTGGATAATCATTTCGGATTCTTTCATTCTTATCTAAGAGCGATTGAAGATCCGATGGTCGACGAAATAATCTTGGAATGTTCTATTCATGGAAACCAAGATCCCGATTGTATGGGCGAACAGATTGATGGGCTATCATCGATTCCTTAAATAGCTCGGATGATCTTCTTGATTGATTCCGTCCAACGGGTAGATTGGAGGAATTCCTTTGGTAAGTGCCAACGGCTATGATGGCATAAAGGAGTATAAAAAGAAGACGTTCTAGTTGTTTTGAGTGTGTGATCGATAGAAAAATTCCAGAGTCTGAAGATCCTTGATTGTTATTTGAGACTGTTCGAGCGAAATTGTAAACGAGAGAGTGTTTGTATTTGGTGACACCTTGAGCGAGTGTGGTAGATCATCTACACATAGAATTCAAGGAAGATCAACACCGTAACAGCTCTTTGATTATAGTGGAATCCAGCCAATCGGCTGTCGGTGCGAAAGAGTGGACGTAGGCTTGGATCAAGCCGAACCACTATAAACCGAGTGTTCAATTCTCTCTTTCCTTACTCGTCTCTCGATTGATATTTAACTCTTGCGATTGAATCATTAACTGTTTAAATATCGTGCAAGCTTCGAGAAATTTTTGTATACCTATTCACCCCCTCTAGGTACTCATACTAGCAATATCAATTGGTATCGAGCCCGTGTTCTTACTTTGTTTGAAGTGTTTTACTTCGAGTAAAAGATCCATGGCTAGTATGCTAGCACCGGGATCGATGGAGGGGCAAAGCAATACCAGACCTCCCTACTTTGACGGAAAGGATTACAACATCTGGAAGAACAAGATGAAAGCTTTCCTACGATCCAAGGATCCTCGGAATGGGATGTTGTGGAAAGAGGAATCACTCCTGCTGTTGCATCGGTCTACGAAAGAGGAAAAGAAACTGAAGCCGGCGGAATGCCTCGGGAAGAAATAAACAAGAGACAAGCACTCGATGCAAAAGCAATTTACTCTTTATATTGTGCTTTGTCTCCAACTGAATATAACAGAATATCTTCTTGTGTTACAGCAAAAGAAGTATGGGATAGATTACATATCACCTATGAAGGAACAGATCGAGTGAAGGAGACTAGAATCAATATTCTCCTCGGTCAATATGAAGCCTTCAAAATGAAATCAGGAGAATCTATAACTGACATGTTTAGTCGTTTTACAGATATTGTCAATGGTCTTGAGAACCAAGGACAAAAAATTTCTGATCCCATGAAGGTGAACAAGCTTCTGCGTGGACTCTCCAAGGATTGGAATCATATAAAGACTTCAATAAGAGAGACGCAAAGAATCATGCCATTATCTGTAGACGAGCTAATTGGAACTCTTCAGTCTTACGAAGTGGAACGAATTAATGAAGACGAAGATCCAAGAGGTAAGAAATCTATTGCACTAAAATCAAATGATGATTCTGATGATGCAGATTCTGAAGATGATATGGATGATGAGGAGCTCGCCCTTATGATAAGAAGATTCAAGAAACTGAATAGAAAAGGCAGAAGGTTCAACCCAAAGAAACAAAGTTTTCAAAGACAGCAGACCAAGTCTGATTGATGATGAGGAACCAAATAGAGATGTAGTTTGCTTCGAATGTAAGAAGAAGGGACACATCAGACCCAACTGTCCTCTTCTGAAAAAGAAAAGAGGAAAAGCTGAGAAGTTTCGAAAGGCCCTCAAAGCCGAAACTTGGAGTGATACAGAATGTGAAGAGAGTGATAATGAATACGCCAACATATGTTTGATGGCACATTCAGACTCAGACTCAGATTGGATCAGACTCAGACAGTGAATTTGAGGTAAGTAATTTTAAAATTCCTGTCAAAGTCTCTAAATATATTGATGAACCGTGTTTCGCCTCAAGACTTCTCTCAAAAGAATTTCCGAACTTAAAAAGGAAAACTCATTTCTGAAACAAAAGGAAATTATTTTAGAAGAAAGAGTTAAAAGTCTAGACCTAAATGTTTCTGCTCTTAAAGAAAAAGAAGATGATCTTTTGAAAGAAAATGTCTTCTTAAAAACAGACTTATCAAATATTTCAAAGAAGTTTTCGATAGGATCCGAAAAGCTTGAAAAAGTGCTTTCAGTCCAAAGACCTTACTTTAATAAGTCCGGTCTAGGTATGACAATGAAACAATCCCCTTGATTGATTTTCCAAAAGTAAAAGAAAGAATTAAGAAAAGACCATCAAAAGAGGCTTATAAAAATCATTTCAAAAGAGTGTTTGTAAAGTCTCGTAGGTCGAAATGCTTTAAGGTGTTCTAAGTGTAAAATCAGATCATTTTGAAAAAGAATGTCCTATGGTATGGAAGCTCATTAAGAGAGTATGGCCTAATAATGCTCATCCTACTAACACCAAAGGACCCAAGAAAGTTTGGGTACCAAAGAAAGCTTGAGACTCTCTTTTGAATGCAGGTCTCTCAAAAAAAGAAGATAAAATGGTATCTTGACAGCGGATGCTCAAGACACATGACAGAGACTCAAATTGTTTCATTAAGCTTATTCAAGTAAATGGTGGAAAAGTTTCTTTCGGAGGAAATAGCAAAGGAAGTATTGTGGGATTCGGGACTGTAAAAATTGGAAATCTCACAATAAGCAATGTCTCTCTAGTGGAAGGACTCAACTACAATCTACTCAAAGATTAGCCACCAGTGTGATACGGTTACAAGATCTCCTTTCAAGAAGGCATATGTTCTGAATTAGCAAAGATTCGACTCAGTCTTTCATGGGTCAAAGGCATGGAAACATCTATCTCCTTGATGTAAAGCCAAATGAAGAACAATGCTTAATCTCAATTCAAGATGAAGCAGTTCTATGGCACGAAAGCTTGGCCATATCAACAAGAAGCAATTAGCCAAAATCTCTTCTAAGCGCCTTGTTCGAGGTCTACCTAAATTGCCTTACCATAAGTCTGACTTATGCACTCCATGCATTCTGGGAAAGCAGGTAAGAAATTCATTTAAGCAAACAAATCATGTATCTACTAATCATGTACTGCAGTTGCTTCATATGGATCTCTTCGGACCAACAAGAACCCGAGCATTGGAGGTAAGAAGTATTGTCTAGTAATTGTAGACGATTTCTCTCGATTTACCAGGTATATTTTCTTGCAAATAAGTCGAAACCTTTTCATACTTTGAGAAATTTGCTAAAAAGGTTCAAAATGAAAAAGGATGTGCTATTTCAAGTATAAGAACAGATCATGGAGGTGAATTTGAAAATCAAGATTTCACAAAATTGTGTGATGAATCTGGTTTTAAACATGTATTCTCCTCTCCATACACTCCTCAGCAAAATGGAGTTGTGGAAAGAAAGAATAGATCTCTTCAAGAAATGGCTAGAACACTTTTAATTGAAAGCAAAATTTCTTCACGGTTTTGGGCTGAAGTCGTTTCAACTGCATGCTATATTATAAATAGAGTCTTTCTAAGACCTATTCTTAAGAAAACCCCTTATGAATTGTTCAAAGGTAAGAAGCCTAGTGTTTCATACTTTCATGTATTTGGTTGCAAATGCTTTATTTTGAAAAATGCAAATGATCGAATTGGTAAGTTTGAAGAAAGATCAGATGAAGGCATCTTTCTTGGATACTCTACATCAAGCAAAGCCTACGAGTCTATAACAAGAAAAACCAGTCGTGGAAGAATCAATGAATGTCAAATTCCAAGACTCGCCGCAAGATGAATCCAGCCAGACTCAATATGAAGAATCGAACTCACGCTAGACCTTCCAAAGTCTTCAACTCAAGAAGCATCTCGACTACTGAAGTCCATCATCAAGATGCTCATGAAGATTCAAACAAAGAAAGAGATCATCAACCAAGCAAATCAACCAAGAATCGGAAACACAAATCCAGTCATCCTAAAGATCTCATTATTGGCGAAATCAATGAAGGAATCCGCACCAGATCAAAAAGACATGAAGAATCTAGTGCTTTGTTGCTCTCATCTCTCGAAATTGAACCAAAAAGCATAGAAGAAGCTTTATCTCGATGAAAGCTGGATCGAAGCTATGCAAGAGGAGCTCGATAGTTCAATATTAATGATGTCTCGGAATTGACATCTAAACCGAAAGGTAAACTGTTATTGGAGCAAAATGGGTATTCGGGAACAAGATGAACGAAGAAGGAAAAGTCGTACGCAATAAAGCAAGACTCGTGGCCAAGGGATACACGCAAGAAGAAGGAATAGACTATGACGAGACTTACGCACCAGTTGCAAGGTTAGAGGCTATTCGTCTATTACTTGCGTTTGCTTGTTACAAAAATTTCAGGTTATTCCAAATGGACGTCAAAAGTGCTTTCCTAAATGGATTTATCCAAGAGGAAGTTTATGTGGAACAACCGCTGGATTTGAAGACCCAAAGAAGCGGACTCGCCTTCGATCAAAAAAGGCTCTGTATGGTCTAAAGCAAGCACCTCGAGCTTGGTACGACAGACTAAGTAAGTTCTTATTACGTAACGGATTTGTCAAAGGTAAAGTAGACACTACTCTATTCATCAAAAAGGAAAACAAAAGCTTTTTACTCGTTCAAATATATGTTGATGACATTATTTTTGGATCCTCTAATGAAAGTCTTTGCAAGAAATTTTCTAAGTCTATGCAGATGAGTTTGAAATGAGTATGATGGGAGAATTAACATTCTTTCTTGGCCTTCAAATAAAGCAATTGAAGGAAGGAACTTTTATCTTCCAAGAAAAATATGCTAATGATCTTGTCAAAAGATTTGGATTGGAAAATTGCAAGAAGACAGACATACCAATGTCATGCTCTCGAAGATAGACAAGGATGAAGAAGGGAAGAAAGTAGATCAAAAGTCTGTACAGGAGCATGATCGGTTCACTTCTTTATCTTACTCGTTTCTAGACCTGATATTTTGTTGAGTGTTTGCATCTGTGCTAGGTTTCAATCGATCCTAGAGAATCACATCTCATTGCCGTGAAACGTATTATCAAATACGTTGCTTCATCTTCAAGCATCGGTCTTTGGTATCCAAAGAGGGGAGACTTTACTCTTCTAGGATACTCGAGATGCGAGATCTGGCGGTTACGAGTCGATAGAAAGAGCACTTCCGAACTTGTCAACTGCTTGGAAACGGGACGTGTCTTGGTTTTCAAGAAAGCAAAGCACCGTAGCTCTCTCAACGACGTAAGCGAGTATGTAGCTCTTGGAAGCTGCTGTTCGCAAATTCTATGGATAAAACAACAGCTACAAGACTTTGGCATTGAAGACTCATGCACAGAAATCAGATGTGACAACACCAGCGCGATCAATCTCACCAAAAATCCAATTCTTCATTCAAGAGCAAAGCATATTGAGATTCGACATCACTTTATTAGAGATCATATTCAAAATGGAGAAATCTCGATTCAATTTGTTGATTCAAAGAGTCAACTAGCGGATATTTTCACAAAGCCTTTGGAGAAAAATCAATTCGACTTCATCCGCTCAAGACTCAACATTTTGAAGCTTGAAGAAGTTAAAGTCTAGAGACTCACCAACTCGAGACTCGATCTCTCGACTTTAAATCATGAGACTCAAACATTCATGGCTAAAGACTGTAAGTTCCTATTCGAAAAGGTACGAATTCTCGCTTAGTTATTTGAAAAGGTACGATCTTTTGTTTGATAATAATCTGTGTGAAAATTCGAAAATTTTTCAAGGAATTAATTTTGGTAGTTATTGATTTTGAAACGATATGTTCGTACACCTTCCTTGTACCGATTTAAACTTCTCTTTTCAAATCCGAGGTACATATATATATATACAAATTGTCTTTTTCTTCGCCCAAATCTTCAAAACCCTAAAAAGACACTCTCCTCCCGATACTGTTTCTACTCCTTGTTCGTCGTCGAGAAAGTGGTCATTTTTTCTTGGGAAAAGCAAGTAAAGGAATCTTCCAATAGACAAAGGAAGATGTCGTCTTCGAGGAAATCATCAAGAATAGCAAGCGGGGACCACAAAGAATGGAGAAAGGGCCGATTCATTTCGATCTTACGGAGGAAGAAGACTTATCAAGTCGCGACAAAGTCCGATTCGCTCTCCTCCACGTCATTCAGCACCTCCTACCCCACAAGGTGCAGGTCAACATCGGAAGAAGATATAGTCGAAGATGCCGACCCGATGTAGAGTCCAAAGACCCTCCTTCATCTATAAGCTTTATCGTGCGTTGAAAACCTCTGGTTCTTCGTTAAAATATATAGATGACTTCCTTAAGGACAAAAATTATGGAAATGAGTATCTTTTTCTGCGGAAAATGGAGGAATTGGGAATTGCTCCTAAAGGAAGGGCAGTGGAGGCTCTTGAAAACATTCCCGGATCCTCGTTTGCCAGGACAAAATCTGATTGACGGGAACGATGATGACAAAATGTTCCTTGATTTTAAACCCGAATGGGTGTGGCAGCAAAGGTGAGAGGAAATCGGATGGATTTGTTTAAATCCAAGGATCGGGAGAAAGTATATTTCAGGCTGTTAAAAAGAGGGGTGATAAATCCTAGAAGTGTCGATTTTGACTTCCTGGACTCCATCAACGTGAACTTAAGAGAAAAGTTGAATTTGCTTCAACTTGAGACTTTCTGCTCTGACTCTACAGACGGGTATGCTGAACTGACCGCTTATTTCTATTCTAATCTGAGCTTTTTGGATGCGAATAGAATTTCATTCAGTGTTCGAGACAAAGTCTACGTGGTAGATGTGAATATGTTGGCGGACATTGTTGGAGTTGAACAGGGACGCTATCTCCCTATCAAAGTCTCACCTGCTCGTACTACTCGGATCTTGTCAAAGATATGGATGTAGAGAAGAAAATTACCTACTCAAGGATGAAGGCCATCAACATCGTGCTTCATAAGATTGTGATTAACCGTCTCGCACCGAAGTCTACGTCAAAGACTTCTCGTGTCTCTTCCCCGAAGCAAAGTTGATGTATGCGATCAACTCGGACGGAAGTTTTCTCCCGCACACTATTCTCTTCCATATGTACGAGCATTGTCGAAAGACAAAGGACAATTGCCTTATCTGGTCTCAGTGACCAAGATCTTCGACATCTGAACATTGAACTACCGAATACATTTTGTGATCGACCGTGTGAAAAGATGGTGGTAGGGTTGAAAATGTTAATGAAGATGCGTCATAAGAACTCTCCAAGGCAATGGAGAAATTCAAAGTGAAATCTCCAAAATTACCGCTTCAAAAAGGAAAGGAAAGGAGGCCATGGGTGCCCCATCGAAGAAGAAGAGAAGAACTCTCATCCTTGATGATGATGATGAAGATGAAGATGATGAAGATCCCACTATCCAAGCGCCGACAAGAACAAGACGTTCGTGTCTCATCAAACAGATCTTCAGCGAGAACGAGAAGAAGAAGAACAGAGAGAGAAAGAGAAAGAAGAAGAAGAACAGAGAGAGAAAGAGAAAGAAGTTGAAGAAGGAGAAAAAGAAAAGTCTGCGACAATTCCGGAGAAAAGGGAAATGAAGAGCATGATCATCACTCTTCCCCTTTCGATGTCCTAGAGACAGGGGAGTTAGCGAGCAAGAGAGGTCTACACCTCATGCCGCTGTCGCTGAAGATCTAAGACAATCTCCGAAGACCCCGGAAGAAGTTCGGTCTCTCACTTGCACGAAGAAGGTGATGCATTGATTCCAAATCTGCCGTCCATTCAAAAGCGCCATCGTCTCGCATACACTTCATCCGAGAAAGTCAATGCCGGTACGTACGGATGATTCTGCAGATCTTCGTAGCATCATGAATATTCTTCTGGAAATGCGGAACGAGATATATGTTCGATCATGAAATCCAAGTTTTGAAGAATGCTTTGGACAAGCATCTTCGCCTCTCCGGAAGATAGACTCAAAGACCTCGCTCGCAACTTCAAGCCAATGCAAAGGGAGAAGAGGTAGCTCATCCGAGAGAAGACCTGAAGAAACTCGAAGGAGTAGTCCATCCATTGGGGATTTCCAGATCGTGCGCATTCCCAGCAGACATGACTCCTTTCTCACCCTTTTCAATGCGACAAAAGGGGGAGAAAACCAATTTGAACAAACATCATCTTTTAAACTTTGACTTTTGTGGTTATGTTTATTTTGAGTATGACTTGAGAACTTGAACTTGGGTGTGAATTTGACTGAATTGATCGTGGATTGTGATGCTTGACTGGTTGCATTTATTCAAGTGTTGTTATATGGTGTTTCTCATGAAAGACTAACCAATTTTCTGTGGATGCGAGTCTGGTTGTTTTACTAATCTTTATGAGTTAGCCATATTGCTTGAGAAATGTTTTGCAGTCAAAGTTGTTCAAATCTTCAAGAAAGTTTTGTCACCATCAAAAGGGGGAGATTGTTGGAGAAATCTTTCCAGAATATTTTGAAGCTGACAAAACGTTTCTTTCAGTCTAAGTCTGGATGTTCGGAGACCGTCAGTTTAAAGTCTGAAGACTTTGTTCTCTCGAGACCCAAGACTCAAGACTCAAGACTTAAGACTCAAGACTCAAGACTTAAGACTCAAGACTCAAGACTTAAGTCTATTCTCACTGACAGTTTTTCTAATCCAGCGACGAAGGAAATCCAAAGCCAAGGTATATGGTTGAGGATTCGATCCTATTCTCTGGAATAGATTCTTTGGTTGGATAATCATTTCGGATTCTTTCATTCTTATCTAAGAGCGATTGAAGATCCGATGGTCGACGAAATAATCTTGGAATGTTCTATTCATGGAAACCAAGATCCCGATTGTATGGGCGAACAGGATTGATGGGCTATCATCGCATTCCTTAAATAGCTCGGATGATCTTCTTGATTGATTCCGTCCAACGGGTAGATTGGAGGAATTCCTTTGGTAAGTGCCAACGGCTATGATGGCATAAAGGAGTATAAAAAGAAGACGTTCTAGTTGTTTTGAGTGTGTGATCGATAGAAAAATTCCAGAGTCTGAAGATCCTTGATTGTTATTTGAGACTGTTCGAGCGAAATTGTAAACAGAGAGTGTTTGTATTTGGTGACACCTTGAGCGAGTGTGGTAGATCATCTACACATAGAATTCAAGGAAGATCAACACTGTAACAGCTCTTTGATTATAGTGGAATCCAGCCAATCGGCTGTCAGTGCAGAAGAGTGGACGTAGGCTTGGATCAAGCCGAACCACTATAAACCGAGTGTTCAATTCTCTCTTTCCCTTACTCAGTCTCTCGATTGATATTTAACTCTTGCGATTGAATCATTAACTGTTTAAATATCGTGCAAGCTTCGAGAAATTTTTGTATACCTATTCACCCCCCCCCCTCTAGGTACTCATACTAGCAATATCAAAAGGCATAATTAGCCCTTTTTGAAAAAAGCATGGGGTTCAATTGATCCATTGAAAATGTTTAGGATTTGATTGTAGGGTGCAATTTTTCCTTTAGTTGTCTCTCTTTTGTCATATATAACATTTTATACACTTAATTGCATAGCTTTGTTGCTGACCTTAAACAAAGGCTATCAAAAAGGCTCGACCTAACCTAAGTGAGTCAACCTAGAAAATTCAGATAATTTCAAGTTGGATCGCAAAATTGTTCAGGTAACCAAACCGAATCACTTTACCGACTAACTTTGAGTTTTCAAACCCTAAGTTTGCCGTGCAAATTCGTTGTCTTCTACCTTCTCTCTCTCTCTCTCTCCCCTCTGTTTAAACGCGCCTCCCGAGTCCCAACTCAGCTTGTATCTTCCCAAAGCATAGTTGCACTCGATGGTTTCCACCAGTCTTCAGTGGCTGAGTCGAGCTTAGTCAGCCACCGCAGTGACACTGGTGCCTCCTATGGCTTGCTTGAAGATCTCCATCTCCACAATTGAATGTCAGCCATTTCTTAGTCCAATTGAACTGGCGAGTGTCGAGTGACGTTTCGCATGGGTCCCGCTTTTGCTTATCAGGATTGATTTAGTTGTCTTTCGGATTTGAATGTGTGTGAGGAGGCTCATGCATGTTTTCCTTATCTGTTAAAAGAGGAAAACATATATTTCTTTAGGGCGTTGATAATTGGTTGTACGTGCTCTTAATTCGACGTAGGTTTGAGGCTCAAACCATAACATTTAAAGAAGGGCACACTCTTGGAAGCAAGAGGCTGAAGTAGTGATAGAGACTTGGGTTGAAGAATATAAAGGTCGGGACCATGCGTTCTTTACCAGAAGGAAGAACCTTAGGCAAGAATTGTGCTCTGGCATATACCATCTCTTCCTCTGGCATATACCCGGCATTGTGCCGAATTTGGTGAAATAAATACAGGCTTGATCATCAATGTGACGACTCAGGCGTAGCCATGTGAAGGAGCGGTGCGGAATGTGACGGTGAATAACAGCGTAATTCTCCTTTGGCAGGAGAGAACTGCATTGGCATGCATGCAAATGTTAATGCTGTTCTTGCTTCCGCCCAAGGAGAATTGCCCTGCCATTCACTTGAACTGAATATACATATCTACTCAGAGCTCGGCAAAGGCATTGACAAGGCATTTGTCATTTCCAAATGGCAACTTTGAGACGTAGATGCTGCACCAGGTACGTAGGGTGATTATAAACTATTACATGCCTCGTAACTTTGTTCTATGTTTATGTGACAAATATAAATTTCACGTATTCACTTGCGTTGGAGGTACTTTAACATGCTTTCAATTAGGTTATGCCACAATTTCATTTTGAACAGTGAAATTTGTCGAAACATCAAGAAGAGAGAGTAACAAAGCAAACGTTTTAAGTATAAAAATTATTTTCAGTAGTCTGACCCACCCTTAATTTAATGTTTAGTGAGAGATCGGGAAGGTTAAACTCTCAAATCAATGATGAATGATTTCTAAAGACTTACTTACATTGACGCCATATGCTCGAAGCTTTCCAAAAAGTATATATATATGTAGAACTTGTATTTTTTTTCCTAATGCAAGATATACAAATCTCTTGACTCTACTAAGCTATACAGATGCATGCAAATTGCCCCTTCCACTTGCATTAATAAGACTTCGCTCCCGGAGCAACCCCTCTTTTGAATATCCTGAGGAATTTCAAACTTAATGAAACTAATGCCAAATCAAAGCTTGGAGTGTGGCTTTTAAGGTAACTTTAAATGAGAAATGATGTGACTTCCTAAAATTACAATTAGAACATTTTACTATTATTTCATTTTTTTTCCATGAAGAAAAGAATCAAATACCCCTTTTTTGTGAATGCAATACATCATAGAAAAATAGAAGACTTTAAATGAAAGTCGCTTTTTCATATCCATTTGTGATCATCTAATTATATCCTTATCGAATTATTACAATCTTTTTACTTGACTCTAGAGCAACTTTCAGCAAAAGTCTTTGCGGAAGGCCACTAGAAAGTGTATGAAGTAACATGACTGAAAATGAAAAGCATTGATATAAGTTGTTATTTTTATCATAAATGAATTAGCCATCCGAAGGGAACTTCCCCCCCCAAAAAAAAAAAGTTATACATATTTTGTATCATATAATAATCTTAAGGATTAATACCCCAAAAAGCCCCAAATTGGTATACTTGTGACAAATTTACCAAAAACTATTTTTTTGACCACCAAAAACCCCAAACTTGTATACTTTTGACAAATTTACCCCAAACTGGTACACTTGTGACAAATTTACTCTATATTAGTTTTCGTTAAATTTTATTCTCAAATTATTAAGTTAAATGACCCATAACAATTTATCGATATACCAATTTAGGATTTTACGCTTTGTTTGTCAGTTTATAATTTTTGTGATTTTTGTATGGTATTAATCCAATTTAGCAAATGGTATATTTGTCACAAATTTATCATTTTGGAGTTTTTTGCAATCGAATAAATTAGTTTGGAGTAAATTTATCATAAATGTACCAGTTTAGGGTTTTTTTTATAATTAATCGGAGTAAATTTGTCAAGTATACTAGTTTGAGGTTTTTCATTATCAAAAAAATAGTTTTGGGGTAAATTTGTCACAATTATACCAGTTTGGGGTTTTTCAAGGTATTAACCCTAATCTTAATCCATTTACCTTCAATATAATTTACTTGTAGTGAGCTCCTTTAGGTAACAGCCTCATGAGAGAGAACTCATTCTTTGCAAGGAGTAAAGTATAGTAGGACTCTGATTCTTGTTTCAAATAATATAACTTCACCTATTCGTTGGATATTGTTAGCCATTTGTTGTATCTTAACAGTAAGTTACGGCAAAATGAATTGATTGGACAAAAAGGACTATTTGACCGATGACCACTTGTTTGGCCTTGGAACAAAATTTTGATGAAATTTGAAGAGAGGAAAGGACAAAAAAAAAAAAAAAGCACCATACAAATTAAAATGGCCAAATTACTTCAAAGTTGTCTTCTACTTCATCTTGCTCAAGACCCGTCAATCAATCAGTCACCATGTAAAAAGAAAATGAAAAGTAAAATCCTTTAAAAACTCAAGAGAAAATTTTGTGTATGTATGTAATAAATTCTATAAATGTGAAAGAGCTAGTACTCATCGATCTCAAATTCTCTAACAAAGCAAAAATTTGGGCCCCACATTCACAATATTGCAAGAGTCGCATAATTGGTATCATCATGTGGTGTTCAGACTTTATTATATCCTTTGGTGAAAGCCAAGTCATATTTTGTTATTCTAACTGGTTTGTCTGGTGTGACAAGAGGATGTGTACCAATTTGTTAAGGAACTTTTGAGAAGCTATGCAGAGTTTCTACAATCGCTATTGCTGGTGAAACGGCCATGAGTCTCCTCTTAAGCAAGTGCTTTCCTTCCTAGTGGTTGGAAGCGAATCTAGACACTTTTTGGCGACGGCCCAGCACGTTTTGCAAGAGAAGTCAATTTGGACATCAGAACATGGTCCGGACCTTCCATTTCGTGGATCTGCCAAAACTTGTGTTGTCCTTATTATTATTATTTCCGTACTCTACTCTCATCCCATCCATTCGTGCATTTAATTACTTTTTGAGTGTCCTCGTCTTTAAATAAAATAAATTCTTTCATAACTATACGATTGTCTTGATATCTTACTAAATATAAGGAGAAATAAAGTTTTAATTTGGCCAAAACAAAAGGTATCTATAAAGTAATGTGACAAATTATAAATGCGCATTAAGTACATGATTTATACTTATTCGTAATGATTAGGTCGATGGTTAATATATCGTAATATTGAAAAAGAAAAAAAAAAAAAAAAAATATATATATATATATATATATATATATATATTTACACACATAAAAAATTCTCGTAAATATTCAATTCATTTTACAAGCTTGTTCTACATTTATAGCCGATGCTTATAACATGCATTTCACACACAACTAAGGAAAAATGAAAAAGTCATGAATGAAAAGATATTTATATTATTGTCATATGCATTGTTAAAATTTGATCATGTGTACAATTAACATCTGTCCATACATAGAACAAGCAAATATTAATTGCTTGCCCTCCCTATGGTATGCTTGAGATTATGAAATGGCTGAGTTACATATTCCTAGAAATTCAAAAGCCCTTTCTCTATTCAAATAATATACAAAAATTTTAAAATAAATAATAATTAAAAATATCGTAAGGTCAATAAAATATCCGAGACATGACAAGAAGGTAATTATTTAAATGCTAACAAATTAGTAGGTCAAATTTCAAAATCACATTACCAAAGAACATCACATCTGCTTCCTTAAGCAAAGCAAAATCAAGATTGACAACTAATAATAAATTTGAATGACAACTAATAATAAATAAATAAATAATCCTTTTACACGAAGAAAAGAGGGAAGAAAGAAGAATGATCAAAACTTCCAAATTAAACATTGACGACGACCACAAGAACAACAGAACAACCGTCATCTAACAACAGTTGAAGCAACGGTGTGAGCCCACCATTTGAGACTTTCTTTCATGTCGGTCTCGTTCCCAAGAGAAGGAACCTTCCAGTTCATCAATGGATCCTCCTTCCTCTTCTTCTCCCACCATTCCCACGCCTCCGACAGATAAGGCCTCGCAACAACTACAGACTCACCAGCAGTCAGTTTCTCATCACCATCTTCGTCATCTTCTTCACCATCTTTAATTTTGTTGCCCAGTCTCTGTAGCCCAGGAATGATGGAGACCAAGCTTGAGTCGACTCTGTCTTCCTCCAAGAAGACGAACCCCAGATCCACGAACCCTTTTAGCTCTTCAAACTCGAGCTCTGACAAGCTCTTAGTCAAGGTCCTTCTCTTTGCTCTTCCTCCCATTTGGCCCTTTTTTCTGTGCGAGAACTCCGAGCTTCTCAGGTTGTTCCATTTGAAACCTTCCTCTTCTCCTGTGATTACCTCTTCTTCATAGATCATGCTGTGAATAGGTTTCATGGGAAGGACTGAGTCTGGAGAGAGGGAACTTGCTTGTAAGATTGTTGGGATGATGCTCGTTTGATCGCTCACGGACCTCACAAGAATTGATGGAGTCCGAGAAATTTGAAGACACGAGCTTTCTTTCTCGGGTATTTCTATGCTTTCTTGACCCGGGTTGGATCTGGAGGTTGAAGAAGGCGATGTGTCCGGTCGTTTCTTGAAGATCTCGAGCTCGAACCAGCATCTATCGATGATCTTCATGACTGCTTCCGCTTCTTCCATTAATGGTGGCCAGAGGAAATTGTGTGATTATGGAGACTTAATGAGGGCTTGGGTGGCTTTTTATTTATATATTCTTATAATTATCATGATTACCCGAGCGTTTTCCCGTTATTTACGGGAAAGACTGCATCTAAGTGTTCACACGGTTGTGTATCACTTTGAGTTGGTCTTGGGTCTTCGTCTAAATGTTTTAATTTCATTGGTCCTTTTTAATTTTTTTTTTTTTTTTGGTGCAGGAGGAACTACCTCAACCGGTAGACGAAGCGTAAACCTCTGGTGCCTTAAGCGAGAGGACCCACCACCCCCGTTAGCACACTTAAGATGCCAAGTAACTTTGACAGCCCTCTTTTTTAATGTTGATTACACTATATGCTATGAATTCGTAACCTCATAAAAGACAATGTGACAATTTACCAATAAAGCTATCGGAGAGAAAACATATAATCCGACATAGATGCTTCCTAATAATGAGTAATGGAAAAAGACGTCGACATGAACTGCAGGTCCCGTTTCCATAGTGACGAGTACATCTCTAGGCTTAGATGAAAGCACCACCCAACTTCTCAAAATTGACCCTTAAATTCAACAACTTGTTGCTTGTACATCACACCCACAAAAGGGTTCTGAGCATAATTCATTTTGGATTGCCAAGCGAATGATTTGGATAACATTGATCATTGAGAGCGCAAGATTGTGGACTTCATATCCACCAAGTATATATTTATACGGATTTTTCTTTTTTCCTTTCACCTATTCTATTCTATTCATTCATATTTATTCTACTTGAGTATCGGCCTACTTTGAACATTTTGCCTTAGGAATTTCTAGGAAACATATGACACTATAATTTATTTATTTTAATCTTAATTCAATTAGGACATAGTAGTCAAACGAGACCATTTAAACGGAATACTGGAAAATTTAGAAAGAGGAAATTATGCCAGTGCTGCGTAATTTAGTAGACCTAATGCAATAATTTACGTTTTCTTTAAAAAAAATTATATTTTTTGGAGGCCAAGCAATGTTGGGTGTTTTGAATTAATTAAGGTTAAAGAAAACACTCTTGGTTTTTTGTTGTAGGTCGTGGTCAGCGTGACGTTTTGCTAATTCTCGAGGGCAGGATCACCATCTCTGACTAATGGTCAACTTTTAAGCACGTTAGCAAAAAGATTAACAATTTCGCATGTGCTTCTCGTGCCCCCATGCCACGTGGGCCGCGGTCTTCGAGTGCGACTTTCAACTTCCCCGCGGATGATTAGTTTCAGACCTGTCTTGAAACTACGTCGGCAAAAAAAAAAAATAGAGAGAAAAGAACAAGATGAATATATGGTATCAATGACTTAATACCATGATATCGTATATTCTCATGACTTTATGTTAGATCGTAAACCAGCAATTCTCAACACGACCTGTTTACAAGGTACGACATGTAATTAACAGAGTTAGATTTTACATAAACGGATTTGTGTCAAAATAAAAATCTTGCCTTGAGTTTCTTTTCTACACAATTAGGCATGGCCACTATTCAAATTTAAAGACTTTTCTAACCTTAAGAGTTAAAGAAATAGAACCCACTTTAAAAAAATTATTAAATAAAGTTATTAAACATATAAAAGAATACCTAACCCACGTACTTGTTTTTTTTTATGACCCAGGGAAACTCATAAGCCAATAGCCAGCGGGCAAACCCTGGGGCCCACGGAGGAACCCACCGCCCCCGTGAAGCGGGTAAGTCCACCTTGATGTGTTGGGGATTCGAACTTCTCCCCTTTGTGAAGCCAGCAACACCACCTAGTGCGGTGGTAACCCACGTACTTTTTTCATCACCAATATGGCCAACCAAGCATATTATAGACTAGCAAAGAAATATTATAGAATTATTAGACTGGCAAAAATAGGTATAGATTCAATAACACAACCAACCTTACAACTTCAACTTTATTAAAGTAGTCATGTGTGCTTTGAACATTTCATCCATTAATTGATGGGTTCATAATTTGGGTTGAGATCAAAATTTTCATTAGCTAAATTCTAGTTACCACGTGTCTTTAAGATAAAATTCTCCGAAATCTCATGAATCTTGAAAAAAAATATATAGTTGTTCTGGTTGGTTTTGCTCCTATATTTAATGCCTTATATAAGTCATTTTTGGAGGCATGATATGCATGGGAACAATCCCATGGCATTTCATACCTAATGTTAAAGTTAGAGATAAAGAAAAATTCCTTGAACTAACTTTACAGTGGGAATGCAATGACCAACTCTATATGGCATTGACGAGAACCTTTACTTTCAGATATGACGACAACATTATATCATATTTTTCTTTTCCCATGTGAACAAAGGTCTCCAAAATGATTAAGGAGAAATAGACTTTGCAATTTTATACGTAAGGAAAAAGGTACAATATATAAAGAAAATAAATGGAAAACATTTTCTAACTATAATCAAGAAATGGAAAATAATGGAGAACTTTTCCAAACATAGTAATGACGATAGTGTTGATTTGTTTGTGACATCCAGTATAAGGAGGACAAGGTTTTTTTATGGTTATATTTGAATGTGAGGATCGTTATGGGATTTGTGGTTAGAAATTCAAATAATAAATTCATGATGGTGATACGAATCACAATATTATCATAATAAAAATGTTTTAGTTCAAGTATGGTTTTTGAAATCGACATGAATAGTGGACTTTAATCACCTAAAATTTCACTGAAAATAACCACTGGCCAAATCGCCTTGTCACAATGCCTCTATTCCTGTCGATTGTCTTTAGCCTCCACAACCATCAGGCTGTCATTGATCTCTCTCGGCTCATGTGCCTAAGGTATTGTCCAGTTGCGCTCAAAGCCCACTAGCGCTATTGCCAAATGAACCAAGAAAAAGATTATTTTTATATCTGAAAAAATATGAAATGTAATAATTGCTGAATGTCTTGCAATTTTTTTACGATCCAAGGCAATAATAGTGGTTGTCGCATTTCGTTTTAAACGCTACAGCTGTAGACGTACATGTCTATTCATAAGGAAACCCGACGTGGCTTTGTCGATATAATATTTTTATAATCATTATACGCAAGAATACGAGGAAAAGTCAGGAACATATGCTAGAGAAGGCCAAAGGACCGCTATCATCACTAAATAATCTTATCTAAAGTAGGTAGATAAAATTATATAATGAAAAAATAAGTAAAGTATAATAAATAGAGTGCCATAAAAAAAACTTAAAGGAAACATCTCAGAATTGTAGAAGATTGCAACGGTGAATTGCCGGGCAAATCTCCTTTGGCAGTGAGCTTATATGACATTCACTCCCAGTGAAAACATTTGAGTATAAACCACCTGCCAAAGGAGTAAATGCCCAGTAATTCACCACTTACATGGCTTCCACTCTATTCTTCACGTGCTTGTATAATTCTAATTTTTTCTTGGCTTCGATGAACAAAGTTAAATGCAATATCTATTTATAGCCTCTTAAAAGCAGTAGAGACGTTTTCCATGCACACAGCATATTCTTAGAACATCCAAAATCAAATAAAACTTTAGTTGGGCAAAAAAACAAGAAAATAAATGCTAGTGGTCCAATGAGTTGGATATGCTAGATTTTATCCTCAATTCATACCAGGTTTTAGGGACGACCTGAGTCAACATATATTCCTCTATATCCAACTAATTGGAGTGGAGAAATTTCTAGACAAATTTAGTTTTACTACATTTCAATCTTGTCGTTATTTCGAGCATATTCCTAGTATCTTTTCTTAAAGGTAAAATGATACTAAGAGTTCTTAAATGTTGGCTTAATATGCAATGTCAAATTTAAATTTTTAATTCATTAGTGCGATTAGTAAACTATTCTTATTTATTTAATATAGTGTCTCTATTTAATCAAACAAGTTAGATGTAATTTGATGACATTGAATATTTAATGTTGAGTTCAAATTTTGATATCATGGGTCAATAACACATAACAACATGTGAACACAGATTCTATTTTTTTATTGATCTACTTCTATATACAATTTTTTCTTGTTTATTGTTGAAACTTAATAGATTGAAGTACATGTTGGCTAATTCTATCTACTCGAACTAATGACAAACCGATCTTGAGTTTCTTAATATAGTCTAGAGACTACATTAAACAATTAGTAAAAATTCAATAATCATATTAAATAAATTAAAAGCCCAATGATGACAAGAAACAATGAGCTAAAGTTAATGAATTAAAAATTTTATTTTTATTTTTTAAAATATTAGAAAATAAGCACATTTCCATGTAAAAAATTTAAATAAATGATAATGGTAAATGACTTTTTATTTATTTTGATGTGCCAGCAAGGAAAATAACTTTTTTCCTATGTTGAGGGTGATTTGTCACGGTGTCAACGGCCACATAATGTTACAAAATATGAAAAAGCCTAGTAGTGTTTTCCATTCACGAAGTTGACAAGTTTGAGGACTTGCACTATAATTATCTCTTCTTAGAATCATATACAACATACAAATATTTTTGATAAATTATAGTCATAACCTATATAGTTGTTGGTAAATGAGCAGAACCCTCCTTTGGAAAATATTCGTATCCTAGTTTTTGCAATATGCTAATTGAGAAACTCCATCTTGACTAATGGTCAACTTTTAAGCACATATACAATGGATTTGCAGTTTTGCACGTGCTTCTCGTGCCCCCACGTCACGTGCACCGCGGGCTTCAAGTGCGACTTTCAACTTTCCCGCGGATGATTAGTTCCAGACCCCTCTTATAACTATGTCGGCATAAAAAAAAAAAGAAGAAAAAAAGAAAAAAGAAAAAAGGAAAGAACAAGTTGAATTAATAACATATTAAATTAATCCCTATGATATTGCATATTCTCAGGAGTTTGTATTTGAGTTTTTGGCTGCAACACTGATCCCGCCAAATTCATTTCAACCAAGCAACTCTTGACGCAATATGTTTGCACGTTACAACATGTAATTTAATAAATATGGATTTAGCATTTGTGCCACAAGCAAAAAAATTATCTTACTGGGGTTGATTTCTACGCAGTTAGACATGTTCAAGTTCACATTTAAAGAATTCTTTTTTTTAACCTTAAGGCTGCGTTTGGCAGTCGCGATAAAATTCGGAATAGGATATGATTTATCCTATCCTACGTTTGGTGCTTGCTCAGGATATGATAAAGTCGGATATAAGAGGGATATAGATAGGATAAAATTATCCCATGGGGGAGGTGAGATAAATGTGGATAAAATTTATAATATTCATAATAGGAAAGGTTTTTTTTTTTCAATAACAAACTTATTAAATTAAAAAAATTGAAATTATATTTCAATATAAATAATATTTGAATTCTAATTTAAGAAATAAAAAATAAAAAAATAAAAATTTATTTTTAATTAATCTTAGTTTAACTTATATATTCAACTTTAATCCTATCCTATATTAAATATTCACTCTATAAATTAAATATTTATATTTATTATATATTTGAGGTATTTTTGTATTTTTGGTATGTTAGTACAATTTACTATTTGATAAAATTTTATTAAAGAATGATGAAAGGGGAAAAAAGAAATAATAATAAAAATAATATAAAAAAAGAGGAAAATAAAATAAAAATAAATTAAGTAATAGTGTTACGAGAGATTTTCACTATCTTTGTTTATGAACATTTAGTTCATTTATAATGATATGCCATTTATATAAAAAAAAATTGTACATGATATGATGTGAACATATCCGACTTTAATATTATGATTCACCAAATAATTGATGTGATATAAAAAAAATCCTAGGATTTCATATCCTATCTTATCTAGTCATATCCCGATTAGAAATCCGGACGACCAAACGTAGCCTAAGAGTTTATAAAAATAGAACCCACTTTAGAAAGAATAACGATTATAAAAACTCATTAAACGTGAAAAAAACTAGCACACATACATTTTTCATCAGAAGTGTGACCAACAAAACATATTATAGATTGGTAGGGGATGTTAAAGTAATCAAACTAACAAAAGCCACGTACTCCATAATAAAGCGAACCTTACAACTTCAACTCTAATAAAGTAGTCATCTAAGCTCTGAAAGATTCATTCATTTATTAATGGATTATTAATCTGGGTTGACATTAGGATATTTACCAACTAAAATCCGATCACCACGTGTTTTCAATATAAGATTCTTCAAATGAAAAAGAAAAAATCATTTATTCTGGCTGATTTCGCTTCTAATTATTTAATGCCTGGTGAATGTCATTTATGGTGGCATGATATGTGCGAAAATATTTGTATGGCATTTCATACCTATTATTAGAGTTAGAGACAAAGAAAGTTCCTTGAACTAAATTTATAGTGGAAACGCAATGAGCAATTTTATTTGACTTCAACGAGAACCTCCACTGTCAAATATGACGGTAGCTTTGTATCAGATTTTGCCATTCCTAAGTGAACATAGGTCTCCAGAATAATTAAGGAGGATATAGTTCGAACAATTTACACGTGTGGGAAAAAGGTATGGAAAATATGGAAATTAAATGGACAACCATAACCAAGATATGGAAAATATTAGAGAAATTTTTCCAAGCATGGTAATGATGATACAATTGATTCATCACATCTATAGAGGGATGAGAAGGTTCTTCAATGGTTATCTTTGAATGTGAGGAGCATTTAGAACTACCGGGCTCGTGGATAAAAATTCAAATAATAAATTCATCATAATGATTCGAATCACAATATTACGATAACAAAAACGTTTTAGTTCAACTATGGTTTTTGATATAGGCATGAACCGTGGACTTCAATTACTTGAATTTCACTGAAAATAACTCCATTAATGGATAAAATAACAATTTTTTTACTCTATTAAAATTAATGACGCATTAAACCATTTGAAATAGTTATTTTTCATTTTTTTTCACTCTTTTTTCTTCGTTTATATTGCACCATTTCCTCTACCTACTAATCAAATACTGAAAACATATATGTTGCCAAATCGCCTTATCGCGGTGCCTCTATGCCCGTTGGCTACTTTTAGCCACCGCAACCGCCGAGTTGAAACTGATCTCTTTGTTTACATGCGTGAGTGCTGCAACCTGCAGGTGTTGGCATACATTTTTTTATTGAAAAAGTGATTTGACGAGCTAGGAAAACAAAGCTATTATTTAGTTAGGCTCGAAGGCCACCAGCACTATTGCCAAATGAACACAAAAAGAGTACCATGATGGCACTGTTATCCAGTGGGTGTCACATTTCACGTAAATACTGCAACTACAGTGAGGGATGATTACGGGCATTCCCATTCTCACCTTAAACTGGGAACCTGACTGGAGGAACTGGTTCCCCATTTCCCAAGAACTGGATTGAAAGAAACTAGAACCGGATAGGATTGGACCGATTTGGGTCCAATTCCTAGGCAGTCCAATAAAACCGATGGCAGTGTGCTTAGAAATCTTGTACACACTTGCAATAAAATATTAAACTTCAGCATCTGTGTGCATTGACCACACTTCACAAAATTCACACTTAATATTTGCGAAAAGGCTGGAGAATGTATGCTTGAAGAAATAGCAAGGTTTGGTATTTATACACAAGCTCTCTTACACCCTCCTATTTGTTCGAAGTGGGACTCTTGGAGTGGCTTGTTTCTTGCAGGTTAGTGGGAGCAAGATAGAGAGAGAGGGAGTGAGCGTGTGACAGATAGTGAGTGTAGTCCCACATCGGCAGATAGAAAAGGCTAACAAGTAGGTTTTCTCTTTAAATAGCGAGGAATGAGGTAAAGCGTAATTGGTTTGTTGGCTAGGATCAAGTGTAATGTCGGTCAAATGATTCTTCCACATATATTTTGGGAATAAAAGTAAAATTTCATATAAATAAATAATCGTTCCAGTTTGGGTGGTCAGAATCGAGAACCGGACTGAAATTTGCCGGTTTCAATTTTATGGAATCGAAAACTAGACTGAAATTTGCCGATTTCAATTTTATGGAATCGAAAACTAGACTGTGGTCTTTGAGAATGTGGTCTTTGAGAATGGGATCAAACTAGTTAGTTTAGTCCTATCTGGGCAATTCCCAGTGGACCAAAATTTGCCGGTTTCAATTTTATGGAATCGGAAACCAAATTGTGGTCTTTGAGAATGGGATCAAACCGGTTAGTTCAGATCTGGGTAATTCCTAGTTTGATTGGTTCTTTTTGCTTACCCCTAACTACAGTGTGAATCCAAAAGCTAAAAAGTAAAAATCATCTCAAAAACATATACATACCTCTTCTTGTGAAGAATCTAACATGAATTTGTGGATACAATATTATATGCAAGATTAAAAGAAAAGTCAAGAACATGTGCTAGAGAAGTCCAAAGTATGAGTGCTCCCATTACTAAATAATTTTATCTAAAATATGTGGAAAAATGAGCAAATGAAAGTAAAAGAAAATAAATATAGAGCCACAACAAAAAACCTAAATGAAGCATCCTAGAATTGTTGAAGATTTCAATGGTGAATTGTCGGGCAAATCTCCTTTGGCAGTGAGCTTATATTACCTTCACTCTCAGTGAAAATTGTGGTCATAAGCCTCCAGCCAATGGAGTAAATGCTTAGTAATTCACCACTACATGGCTTGCACACTATATTACTCGTGTGCTATTAACAAAACAATTATTTTAGTTTTTTTTGGATTGGGGGCGGGGGGGAGGCTTGAATGAACAAGGTTAGGTGTTAGAATGCAATATCTATTTATAAGGGAGAAGTGTTAAAAAAAAGTCATAAATATTTTGCATTTATGCTAATTTAGTCCTAGACATTTTTTTTTTGGTGCTAATTTAGTTATAAACATTTTATACATTGTGCTAATTCAGTCTTTTCCGGCCAAAATTGGCTGGATTTTGCTAACTGAATGCTAACCGGCTAATGTGGCCTGATCGGTGTTAACGTAGATAACTTTTAATAGTATTTTAATATTTTTTCTTTGTTTCTTTTTCTTTTTTCATTCTCCTCCTCCTTCCTCCAGCCAGTCGCCGAACCTCGGCAACCGGCTAGAGGTGATGGCCGACATGGTTGAGGTCTACCTTGTTGGCCACCTTGTGCTAGGCCGGCGAGGCTTGACCTCACCAGCCTGACGCAAGGCCGCCCTCGAGACCTAGGTGACGAGGGTCAAGCCTCACCCATGGCTGGTGAGGCTCAACCTCACCAAATTTGGGCATGAGGCCCCTCAAGAACTAGGCAACGAGGATTGAGCCTCACCAGATCAAGTAAGGGCCAACCTCGCCAGCCTTGCAAGAGGCCGCCCTCGGACTTGCGCGACCTCGAGTTGGCTTCTCGCCGCCTAATGTGAGGTCACCCTCGCGGCTACTAGCGAGGTGGCCTGCGAGGTCAACCTCACCGACGGCCCCCTTTGGCTGATTGTCAACGATCAACTAGAAGAAGGAGGAGGAGAAGGAAAAGAGAAAAAGAAAAAGAATTTAAAAGATTAAAATATTATTAAAAGTTGTCCACGTTAGCACCGATTAGGTCACATCAACCACCCTACATCCAGCCAGCAAAATCCAGCCAAAATTGGCCGAAAATGACTAAATTCGCACAATGTAAAAATGTTTAGGATTAAATCGGCACCAAAAAAATGTTTAGGACTAAATTAATACAAATACAAAAGGTTTATGAATTTTTTAACACTTTTCCCTTATTTATAACCTCCCAACTCCCAAGAGGGATAACATATTTTGCATGAACACAGCATATTCTTAGAACATCCAAAATCCAATATAAACTTTAGTTGGAAAAAAAAAAAAAATAAAAAGGCTAGTGGTCCAATGAGTTGGATATGCTAAATTTCATCTCTATTCCTATCAATCAAAGTTTTGGCAAATTATTGCCAGCATACCTTTCCTTAAAGGAGTCAACCTAGATTCCTCTATCTAACCGATCAAAGTGGAGAAATTTCTAGACTGGTTTAGTTTTAATTCATTTGAATTATTGCCAGCATATTCCTTGTGTCTTTCCTTAAAGGAAAAATGATACTAAGAGCTCCAAGACTTTGACTTAATATGCAATGTCATACTCATTTTATTAATTTGTTTAGCGTGATTCTTTAAACAAATAACACCACTACAATCAGCATAAAATTCCGGTCACCGATTATCCCGATCTAATTTCCGGAAAATAATAATTAAATAATTAATAACAAAAATTAATTATTAAATACTAATAAATACCAAAAAAATGCACACTTAGGCCGAAAAGCGTAATTAAATACCAAGAATTAATTATTAAATACTAATAAATACCAAAAATGTAGACTGGAAAATTTCCAAACTTGTCTAAATAAATATTATGGCCTATTTACTTGTTAATTACACTAATCTAACCACCTAACATGCAATAACTGTTAATTAAATTACTAATATATTCTAACTATCCACCTAATCCATACTTAAATTAAACTAATCAATCATTAAGCGTCATTAAATTACTAAGTAGGGATTAGTGAGTTAAACCCATTTGATTAACAAACCAATTGAAACATGACAACGGCAACAAGGAGACGAGCCAAAACTCCAAAGTGGCAACACCAAATGGGGCCGGACGAGTCCGCAATCGACCACACAAGGCCCATGGTTGCTGGACTGACTTTGAGGTTGCTAACCTTAGCTTGACAAGCTGGTTTCTGCTTGTTTCGAAGCTAGATCGTGGGCTGAGCGGGGCTAGAACGAATGACTACTAGGCTCCGGTGGTTCTACTGGTGGTGGTTGGGCCTGCAACTTGAAGATGAAGCTAGATGTGGGCTAAAAATGGAGCTATTACGTGGGCAAATGATGAAGCGGCTTTAGGTGGAGAAGATGGGCCACGATGGAGAGTCAACCGCGAGAGACTTGCTAGGAGATTGACCAAAGAAGACAACTAATGGTGGAGCCAAAGGTGTGAGGGAGAACACATGGCATGAGAGTGGAAGAGAAGGAGGCGGCGTGAGTAGGGCTCAACTTCAAAAGAAATAAAAAAAAAAAAAGCAAAGGACAGCTGGATCGGGGAAAGGAAAAAAGCAAGCAATTAAAGAAGAAGGATGGGGGAGAGAGAGAAAGGGACATCGGCTGGGAGAGAGATAAGGATAAGAGAGCAGGGGGTTTGTCGGCTAGGAGGGGAAAACGTGCGAAAAGAAAAGAGAGAGAGAGATGTGCGGCCGAAGGGGGAGGGTGGTCGGATGGGGGAAACGCACGAGGAAAATGAAAGCTAGGCTAAAAGTAAAAGAAAATATCTTGAATTCAACACTTCTTGGTCCCACAAATTTCCATGTAAAATGCTTGATCCTCACTTGTTTTCTTGCACCATAATTCTCCCAAATAACAAGTCTTGGACAGCAAAAATGGCCATTTCCCTCAATTCCGAATTCATTTCCTTTTTCCCGAAATCCTATTTCTTAACAAATCTTTCCGATTTATTTCCAATTTTGTTGAAAAAAAAGCTCACACCATTTCTACAATTTCCTCTCACCCATAGCTCACTTAGGAGGCCAAAATCTCTTCAATTTGGCCAAACCGAATTTCCGTAAAAATCCCGAACTTCACTGAAAATTCCTTAAAAGATGAGTCAACATTCCTAAAATGACTCAGGGCATGGTAGAACTTTTAATTTCTAAAATTGGATTCAAATTCAATGTTAATTTCAATCAAGTGTGATTTTAGCGTGACCTAACCTAATTAGGATTCAAATTTCTCGAGAGATGAAGTTGACGTTCCTAAAATGACTTGGGGCATGGTAGAACTTTCATTTTCTAAAATTAGATTCAAATTTGCGGTTAAGTTCAATCAAGTGCGATTTTAGCTTGACCTAACCTACCGAGTAGCTTTTATGAATTTTTGGTGCAATTGACTATGGTCGATTTTTTTCGAACTCCATGTACCTCTTCAACACATTAGTGACTCTCGGTGGTCATGAAAATCTTAAGATTTCAAGTACGGACACAGGATATCCAAAATGACAGAAAATGGGTCTAGTGTCAATCAACGAGAATTTTGCAATCTGGTGAAATCATCCGCACTTTGATCACACATCTCAGTCGAATCAACCTATCTCCGGTCTTTAATCGATTTTTAATTGTGCCATAATGACTCTTATAGACTAGTACGATCGAGCAATCGATTCCTAGTTGAAATTTCAAGTCTATTGCATTAAAACCCCTTAACGGCTTCACTTGATAGGCTAGTTATCTCATGAGTGGCCATCTCAAAGAAAAACACTATAGTCACGTTGATAAAAGGCCCAACTTATCCAATCGAAATCAGAACCTAAAAATCAGGATGTCACATTTACAAGGCTAACCAATAAAACTACCATTGTTTCTATCATCTCTCATCTGTTTTCACAATATAAATGTTCAATTACATCCAACAAGATGGTATCTAATTATGTATAATGCATTTCGCATTACTTGCCAATGTGGACTTTGGGGGGGGGGGAGGGGGTTGAGGGAGTGATGCGGCTCTAGGTTTTTAGGTTATTTATTTATTTATTTATTTTATGTGGCACCAAGAAAAATGATTTTCTTATGTTGAGATTGTTCCATCACAATATTAATAGCCACATAATGTTACAACATAAATATATATGTAAACATAAACACAAGTATATTTTCCATTCACGAAATTGACAAGTTTGAGGACTTGGAGTATAACTCTTCTTAAAATCATATGTTAAATACAAAAAAAAAAAAAATGTATATTTTAGCCGTAACCTATATAGGTTTTGGAAAAATTGTGTCACAAGTTCTAAACATTATATATAAAATGCAATCAATTAAGTCTTCAAATTTTACTTAAAAGTGTAATCAATTCCTAAAATTTATGTTGCGAAGTGCAATTTAAAGATTCGATATTGGAAAATTTTAAAAAACGCATAGGTAATTTTAGGTGCCATTTATTATAAGGGGATAATTAGCCCTTTTTGAAAAAGGCATGGGGCTTAATTGATCCATTGAAAATATTTAGGATTTGATTGTAGGGTGCACTTTTTCCTTTAGTTGTCTCTCTTTTTTCATATATAACATATTTATACACTTAATTGCACAGCTTTGTTGCTAACCTTAAACAAAGGCTATCAAAAAGGCTTGACCTAACCTAAGTGAGTCAACCTGAAACCCTATAAAATCATATCCAAGGTACTTGCCAATTGCTTGAAACACTTTCTACCTAATATGATATCCATGGAACAAAGTGCCTTTTGTGAGTGGCTGCCAAATCCAAGACAACATCTTAATTGTACATGAGGTGCCGAATCAACTAAAGATTAGGAATCAAAAGAGGAATTTTCAAGCGGTCTTAAAGATGGACATGCAAAATGTGTATGACCGTGTGGAGTTGGATTTCCTAAAACATTATCTCTTAGGTTAGGTTTCCATACTATTTGGGTGTAGTGGGTGATGCAATGTCTTACGACAACCTCCAGCAACATTAAATTCAATGGAGAACAATTAAATTATTTCCAACCGACGCAAGGCCTTAGACAGGGAGATCCTCTATCCCCATATCTGTTCATTCCGATGGCAAATGTCTTGTCCATTCTCATACATCAAGCTCTTGATATGGGAAATATCAAGGGCATCCAGTTGAATAGGTGGTGTCCTACTCTTTTGCATTTATTTTTCGTAAATGATGCAATATTTTTCTTAGATGGCAAAACCCGGGAATGTCAAAATCTTGCCAACATTTTGAATCAATACTATTTAGCTACGGGACAAGCTGTTAATAGGAATAAATCAAGCATATTCTTCAATAAAGTTGCCGAGTAGTCTATAGGAAAACATAGCAAGGAATTTCGAATCCTTGTGCTAGACAAGATGGGTAAATATCTAGGTATCCCGTCTGATTGGGGATGCTCCAAACAAGACATGTTTGCCTGGATTTTGAAGAGAGTGAATGCAAAACTAGAAGGATGGAAGGAAAATCTTATATTGAACGGTGGTAAAGAGATTCTGATTAAGATTGTTGTTCGAGCGATCCCTCAGTATGACATGTCCATATTCAAAATTCCTGTGTCACTATGTAACTCCATTGAAAAGATGATTGCGCAATTCTAGTTGTAGAATGATTGTCGCAAGTTAGGTATTCACTAGAAATAATGGGAAGTACTAAAGAGTAGGAAGGAAAAGGGAGGCCTCGGCTTTTGAGATCTCATTACTTTTAATAAAGCAATGCTTGGCAAACAAGCCTGGCGATTAATCCAACAACCTTTATCTCTATGGAGCAAACTCTTCAAGGTCTTTATTTTCACTCACAAGATTTTCAGATATGTAGATAAAGGTGCTTGACCTTCTAGGGGGTTGGTAGAGCCTTTGTTAAGGTAGGATTCAATATTACCAAAACTTCAATGGTTGGTTGGCGATGGGATAGAGATTAGAATTCGCGAAGATCACTGGCTACCTAGAGGGATATTGGGCAGACCTGCTGCTAGAGATGAACCTATGATGGTGGTTGGCCTGATTGAACTAGAATACAATAATTGGAATGTTACTCTACTATAATGTTCTTTTGATGCTCAAACTACACAAGAAATACTTATGATCCTAGTAAGACCTCATTATGCAGCAAATCAACTTATTTGGACAAATACAACACAAGGTCATTATATAGTGAAAAGTGGCTACCATGCTATCATAAATGCAGCTCCTAGCACTAACGACAATAGAATCTCGTCTTCCTTTCAAACACCTCAGATCCTTTGGAGATGAATTTGGAACTTAAAATCACACCCAAAATTTGGATTTTCCTTTGGTCTATATGCCAGAATGCACTACCCACCAAAGACAATCTTTTTCATAGACGCATCAGCTCAAAGCCGGTATGTAATTTATGCTCTAATCATTTACCAGAGACGATGGAACATCTTTTTCTACTCTGTCCATGGACATATAGAATCTGGTCTCACCCTCAGATTGGCATTCAAATTTCACCAACAGAAGTTCAATGTATAGATGCATGGCTTGCAGATAGGATTGCACATAAGAAGATCTCACCTGATATGGAGATTGTAGCCACAATCTTGTGGTAGATCTAGAAGGTGCACAACAACTTCATCTTCTGCCAACAAAGCCCTGATCCGACCTTTGCCGTGGATGCAGCCCTGGCCCAAGTTCTAATCGCTCAAAACTCCACTCCAATCTTGGTGGGAACATGGCAAACTCACTCCGATCCCGGCACATTCTAGTGGCTCCTTGATCCAGGTGTCCTCAAGATAAACATAGATGGGGCTTTTTAGATAGCAAGCATTGAGGGTACAATGGCATATATTTGCCGTAACCATACTAGGAAAATGATTGATGGCTTTACCAAAGGTGTTGCAGCTTCCTTGGCTTTGTAGGTTGAGATCTAGGTGCTTAGTATAACCCTGCACCATCTTCTGCAGCATAATAAGGCTTAAGATCCACTTCTGATCGAATCGGACTGTCTTGTGTTGGTTGAAGCCATGAATGATCCTCAAGAGACACCATGGGTGGTCCAACCTTTGTTCCTGAAGTCGCCGTACTTCTCCCTTGCTTCTCTCATCTTCGCGTTAGGTTTTGTAGGCGTGAGGCAAATTTTCCTGCGGATTGGCTTTCTAAGGCCCATAGAAATGGCTCTTTATTGTCGAATTGGGCTGTTCCCCCCCCCTTTTGTTGGATCTTCTTTACATGGACACTATTGCAGCGGGTTGTACTGTTCCTTTCACCTGAATGAAGTTTCGTATTTCGACCAGAAAAAAAAAAAAAAAAAAAAAAAAAAAAAAAAAAAAACCTAAGTGAGTCAAACTGGAAAATTCGGATAAAAACCTAAGTTGGATCGCAAAATTGTTCAGATAACCGAACCGAATCACTTTACCTACTAACTTTGAGTTTTCAAACCCTTAGTTTGCCGTGCAAATTCGTTGTCTTCTACCCTCTCTCTCTCTCTCTCTCTGTTTAAACTCTCTCCTAACTCTTGTATCTTCCCAAATCATAGTTGCACTCTGTTTAAACGCATGGGTCGATTGACGTTTCTCCATTGAATGTCAGTCCCGTCCAATTGAACTGGCGAGTTCAATTGACATGTCTTTTGCTTATCAGGATTGATTTAGACTTTCGTTTGAATGGAGGCTCATGCATGTTTTCCTTATCTGTTAAATGAGGAAAACATATATTTCTTTAGGGCGTTAATAATTGGTTGTACGTGCTCTTAATTCGACGTAGGTTTGAGGCTCAAACCATAACATTTAAAGAAGGGCACTCTGGGAAGCAAGAGGCTGAAGTAGTGATAGAGACGTAGGTTGAAGAATATAAAGGTCGGGACCATGCGTTCTTTACCAGAAGGAAGAACCTTAGGCAAGAATTGTGCTCTGGCATATACCCGGCATTGTGCCGAATTTGGTGAAATAAATACAGGCTTGATCATCAATGTGACGACTCAGGCATAGCCATGTGAAGGAGCTGTGCGGAATGTGACGGTGAATAACAGCGTAATTCTCCTTTGGCAGGAGAGAACTGCATTGGCATGCATGCAAATGTTAATGCTGTTCTTGCTTCCGCCAAAGGAGAATTGCCCTGCCATTCACTTGAACTGAATATACATATCTACTCAGAGCTCAGCAAAGGCATTGACAAGGCATTTGTCATTTCCAAATGGCAACTTTGAGACGTAGATGCTGCACCAGGTACGTAGGGTGATTATCAACTGTTACATGCCTCGTAACTTCGTTCTATGTTTATGTGACAAATATAAATTTCACGTATTCACTTGCGTTGGAGGTACTTTAACATGCTTTCAATTAGGTTATGCCACAATTTCATTTTGAACAGTTAAATTTGTCAAAACATCAAGAAGAGAGAGTAACAAAGCAAACGTTTTAAGTATAAAAATTATTTTCAGTAGTTTGACCCACCCTTAATTTAATGTTTAGTGAGAAGCTTAAACTCTCAAATCAATGATGAATGATTTCTAAAGACTTACTTACATTGACGCCGTATGCTCCAAGCTTTCCAAAAAGTATATATATGTAGAACTTGTATTTTTTTTTTCCTAATGCAAGATATATAAACCTCTTGACTCTACTAATCTATACAGATGCATGCAAATTGCCCCTTCCACTTGCATTAATAAGACTTCGCTCCCTGAGCAAGCCCTTTTTTGAATACCCTAAGGAATTTCAAACTTAATGAAACTAGTGCCAAATCAAAGCTTGGAGTGTGGCTTTTAAGGTAACTTTAAATGAGAAATGATGTGACTTCCTAAAATTACAATTAGAACATTTTACTATTATTTCATTTTTTTTCCATGAAGAAAAGAATCAAGTACCCCTTTTTGTGAATGCAATACATCATAGAAAAATAGAAGACTTTCAATGAAAGTTGCTTTTTCATATCCATTTGTGATCATCTAATTATATCCTTATCGAAATATTACGATCTTTTTACTTGACTCTAGTGCAACTTTCGGCAAAAGTCTTCACGGAAGGCCACTAGAAAGTGTATGAAGTAACATGACTGAAAATGAAAAGCATTGATGTAAGTTGTTATTTTTATTATAAATTAATTAACCATCCGAAGGGGGCTTCCCAAAAAAAATAATAATTATTATACAGATTTTGTACCACATAATAATCTTAATCCATTTACCTTTAATATAATTTTCTTGGAGTGAGCTCCTTTAGGTAACCGCCTCATGAGAGAGAACTCATTGTTTGCAAGGAGTAAAGTATAGTAGGGCTCTGATTCTTGTTTCAAATAATATAACTTCGCCTATTCATTGGATACTGTTAGCAATTTGTTGTATCTTAATAGTAAGTTACAGGCAAAATGAATTGATTGGACAAAAAGGACTATTTTACCGTTGACCACTTGTTTGGCCTTGGAACAAAATTTTGATGAAATTTGAAAAAGAGAAAAGGAGAAAAAAAAATCAAAAAACACCATACAAATTAAAATGGCCAAATTACTTCAAAGTTGTCTTCTACTTCATCTTGCTCAAGACCCGTCAATCAATCAGTCACCTCATAAGCAAGAGCTGGTACTCATCGTTCTCAAATTCTCTAACACAGCAAAAATTTGGGCCCCACATTCACTATATTGCAAGTGTCGCATAATTGGTATCATCATGTGGTGTTCAGACTTGATTATATTCTTTGGTAAAAGTCAAGTCAGATTTTGTTATTCTAACTGGTGTGTCTGGTGTGATAGGAGGATGTGTACCGATTTGTTAAAGGAACTTTTGAGAAGCTATGCAGAGTTTCTACAATCGCTATTGCTGGTGATACGGCCATGAGTCTCCTCATAAGCAAGTGGTTTCCTTCCTAGTGGTTGGAAGCGAATCTAAACACTTTTTGGCGACCACCCAACACGTTTCGAAAGAGATGTCAATTTGGACATCAGAACATGCTTCGAATCTTCCATTTCGTGGATCTGCCAAAACTTGTGTTGTCCTTATTAAGCAAAGCAAAATCAAGAGTTACCCAAGATAACAATTTCCAATTTGATTGACAACTAATAATAATAAATAAATAAATAATCTTTTTACACGAAGAAAAGAGGGAAGAAAGAAGAATGATCAAAACTTCCAAATAAAACAATGACGACGACCACGACAAGAACAACAAAACAACCGTCATATAACAACAGTTGAAGCAACGGTGTGAGTCCACCATTTGAGACTCTCTTTCATGTCGGTCTCGTTCCCAAGAGCAGGAACCTTCCAGTTCATCAATGGATCCTCATTCCTCTTCTCCTCCCACTATTCCCACGCCTCCGACAGATAAGGCCACGCAACAACTACAGCCTCACCAGCAGTCAGTTTCTCATCACCATCTTCGTCATCTTCTTCACCATCTTTAATTTTGTTGCCCAGTCTCCGTAGCTCAGTAATGATGGAGACCAAGCTTGAGTCGACTCTGTCTTCCTCCAACAAGACGAACCCCAGATCCATGAACCCTTTTCGCTCTTTGAACTTGAGCTCCGACAATCTCTTAGTCAGGGTCCTTCTCTTTGCTCTTCCTCCCATTTGGCCCTTTTCTCTGTGTGAGAACTCCGAGCTTCTCAGGTTGTTCCATTTGAATCCTTCCTCTTCTTCATAGATCATGCTGTGAATAGGTTTCATGGTGTTGGGAATTATTGATTTCCTAAAATGGATTCGACACTAAATCAAACCTCTAAAACAAATACGAAAGACGAGCCCAAGAATAACATGTATCACCGATCAAAGACATACCACAGAATCGAGCGTACTTTATTATCTACATATTAAACACCAACGTTGAAGTTTGAGGAAGAATCAAGATCCTGTTCTACCAAGGAGCATGCTATTGCTATTAGGGGGGAGAAATTCTTTTCTGTTTTCTTCTTAGAGAGAGAGAGAGTGAAATGTCTTAGGAAAAAGGGGTCTTCACGTAGGTATGTCAAAGGCGTGCATTCCCTTTTTCTTTTCTCTCTTACTTCTCCAATAGACGTAACTCTTTTTTTTTTTTTTTTGATGACCTAGGAACCCCGTAAGCCGACCAGTCGGTGGGCAAAACCCTGAGGTGACACTAGTGGATGACCTACCACCCCGACATCGCGCTTTAAGATCCCGTCACGGCCTAGCGAGATTGAACTCCGTCCTCCTCGCAAAAGATCATGGGAGCCTTATCTAACTAGGCATCGAGCAGTGGTATCGTAACTCTTCAACGTGTAACGTTCCCCCAAAGGACACAATTCCTCATATCTAAACAACGCAATCTTTCACATCGCAACCATTCCTCCATGGGCCCTTATATTGCAGGCCAGGCTTTTAGGCCCAACATGGGCAGAGGGGCCTACCTAGGCCCATCATCTCAATTAAATAATCACATGAGAAGGACTAAGTCTGGAGAGAGAGAACTTGCTTGTAAGCTTGTTGGGATGATGCTCGTTTGATCGCTCACGGACTTCGAAAAAATTGATGGAGTCCGAGAAATTTGAAGACACGAGCTTTCTTTCTCGGGTATTTCTATGCTTTCTTGACCGATCTGGAGGTTGAAGAAGGAGATGTGTCTGGTCGTTTCTTGAAGATCTCGAGCTCGAACCAGCATCTATCGATGATCTTCATGACTGCTTCCGCTTCTTCCATTAATGGTGGCCAGAGGAAATTGTGTGATTATGGAGACTTAATGAGGGTTTGGGTGGCTTCATATTTATATACTCTTTTAATTATCATGATTACCCTTGCGTTTTCCCTTTATTTACGGGAAAGACTCCATCTAAGTATTCACACGGTTGTGTATCACTTTGATTTGGTCTTGGGTCTTCGTCTAAATGTTTCAATTTCATTGGTCCTTTTTAACGTTGATTACACTGTATGCTATGAATTCGTAACCTCATAAATACAATGCAACAATTTGTTGCTTGTACATCACACCCACAAAAAGGGTTCTGAGCATAATTCATTTTGGATTGCCTCAAGAGCGAAGGATTTGGACAACATTGATCATTGAGAGCGCAAGATTGTGGACTTTATATCCACCAAGTATATATTTGTACGGATTTTTCTTTTTTCCTTTCACCTATTCTATTCTATTCTATTCATTCATATTTATTCTGCTTGAGTATCGGCCTACTTTGAACATTTTGCCTTGGGAATTTCTAGGAAACATATGACACTATAATTTTTTTTTATAATCTTAATTCAATTAGAACAAAGGTAGTTAGGATATAGTAGTCAAACGAGACCATTTAAACGGAATACAGGAAAATTTAGAAAGAGGAAATTATGCCAGTGCTGCGTAATTTAGTAGACCTAATGCAATAATTTACGTTTTCTTTAAAAAAAAATTATATTTTTTGGAGGCCAAGCAATGTTGGGTGTTTTGAATTAATTAAGGTTGAAGAAAACTCTCTTTGTTTTTTGTAGTAGGTCGTGGTCAGCGTGACATTTTGCTAATTCTCGAGGGCAGGATGATAAATGAGCAAAAATCTCCTTTTTTTTGTATTATGCTAATTGAGAAACACCATCTCTGACTAATGGTCAACCTTTAAGCACTTAGTAAAAAGATTAACAATTTCGCATGTGCTTCTCGTGCCCCCATGCCACGTGCGCCGCGGTCTTCGAGTGCGACTTTCAACTTCCCCGCGGATGATTAGTTTCAGACCTGTCTTGAAACTACGTCGGCAAAAAGAAAAAAATAGAGAGAAAAGAACAAGATGAATATATGGTATCAAAGACTTAATACCATGATATCGTATATTCTCATGACTTTACGTTAGATGGTAAACCAGCAATTCTCAACATGACCTGTTTACAAGGTACGACATGTAATTAACCGAGTTAGATTTTACATGAACGGATTTGTGTCAAAATAAAAATCTTGCCTTACTTGAGTTTGTTTTCTACACAATTAGGCATGGTCAATATTCAAATTTAAAGACTTTTCTAACCTTAAGAGTTAAAAAAATAGAGCCCACTTAAAAAAATTATTAAATAAAGTTATTAAACATATGAAAAAAAACCTAACCCACGTACCTTTTTCTCACCAATATGGCCAACAAAGCGTATTACAGACTGGCAAGGAATATTATAGAATTATTAGACTGGCAAAAAATAGGTAAACATTCAATAATAAAACAAACCTTACAACTTCAACTTTATTAAAGTAGTCATGTGTGCTCTGAATATTTCATTCATTTATTGATGGGTTCATAATTTGGGTCAAGATCAAAATTTTCATTAGCTAAATTCTAGTTACCACTCGTCTTCAAGATAAAATTCTCTAAAAATCTCGTGAATCTTAATATATATATATATATATATATATATATATATATATATATATATATATATATATATATATAGTTGTTCTGGTTGGTTTCGCTTGTATATTTAATGCCTTATATATGTCATTTTTGGAGGCATGATATGCATGGGAACAATCCCATGGCAATTCATACTGTCGCGACCAAGTTTTCGGGAAGTGAACCACCTAGGGTTTGGCTAATGGATTGTTAAGCCTAGACTTAACTCGGGCTCTCCTCCCATACCAATTGACTTAGATTTGAATTTTTAACATGCAATTGAATTTTAACTAGGAGTCGCCACTAATCTATTTTTTGTGGGTCTATTAGAAACCCTAGTAAAGTAACGGGAGATTTACTTTACTCCTACTGAACCAGAGACTAAGGGTAATGCGGGGGACTTGGTTACGTTGATTTCTCTAACGCTCTTCGGTACCTTTCTTTATTTTTGAAAAATGTTTGGCAAACAATTTGGATTGATTTTAAATCTATTTCCTAACATGTGAGGTGTTCATGCAGGTGCGCAAACCACCAATTTAACACCCAAGAAAGCAATTAAATAATTCAGAACTTACCTCAAAGCAACGAAAACATCTGCAGTGTTAAATTAAAATCCACATCAACAATCCTAGATATGGTTTCTAATTAACACGCAATTTCTTTCTTTTTGTCTTCACTTATTAAATGAAAATATAGTCAATATGCAATGCAATGCTTTTAATCAAATATGAAATGATATGGCATGGCAACATGTCCTAAACATATGAATAAAAATTCTATGATCTCTTAATGAACATGTAATTGTTAAATATGCAATCTAAATTAACCAAAATGACTTAATTCTAATGATTTGAATTGCAATGCAATGCAATGACGTACAAAATTATTTTAACTAAAATGACATGCAACATTGCAATTTAATATGCTGAGCTATATGTCACTACGACATTTATTAAATGACCTAATCTAATGACAGAAAATTTCTAATTAGAAATGAACCTAACAATAATCACTAAAATGACATGCATTTCATGAACCTAAATCTATATGACATGCAAATGACATTTTTTATTTTAAAAATGCAATCTATCCTAAAAATTGCAACTAATTTATCTTAAGACAAATTTTATGAAATTTGAAATGATCTAGCTAGATTAAGATTCTATCTAATTTTAACTAGGGATTAAGTCATATTAAATCCTAATTTAAACTAAGACATTATCTAAATCTAAAATTCAATTTATCTATAAAAAAAAATGATCTAAATTTAAAGTGAAATGTGCAATTCTAATCTAATATGCACAATGATCTTTTTTTGTGTTTTTTCTTTAAGAAATTCGAAATTAAAATTGCCAAATAAACATGCAATTTAGATTTAAAACTAACATCCTATGTATGTGCTTTTTTTTGGATTTTTAAATTTTGAAATAAGATTGCAATTTATATCCTAAACAAGAAA
This sequence comes from Eucalyptus dawsonii, assembly GCA_016097615.1. Taxonomy (NCBI): domain Eukaryota; kingdom Viridiplantae; phylum Streptophyta; class Magnoliopsida; order Myrtales; family Myrtaceae; genus Eucalyptus; species Eucalyptus dawsonii. The sequence continues at coordinate 49,113,717 of CM027875.1, read as the reverse complement.
TATTCTAAAGCAAATCTATTCCTAACTCAAATATTTTTTGGATTTTTATTTTACGAAAATAAGATCGACTCAACCAACTTGACGACAGCATATCAAACAAGATAAGACCGATATCCAAAAATTAGCAAACCATATCTCGCGCATGAGATCGGGTTGGCCTATTTTAAATTAACTCGCGAATCGAATCTCGGGCTTGAGATTGGATTGTCGATTTTTGTAAGGAATTGTGAGTCGGATTTCGGGCGCGAAAATCGGACTGTCAATCCCTAATTTGAGAGCTCCTCGAGTTGCGAATATCACGCTAGGGATTTCAATCATGTGCATCAACGGATATATCAAATAAGGAAACGGAATTTTTGGAAATCAAAATAGACAAATTTTTTACCTATTCTGAATATTGGCTCCCAAATTCCGATCCTCAAACGACTCGGCTACTTTCATGCGTGATATGGTAATGCCCTCGGCGAGGCTCACAGCTCGGACTTGGATGTATGGATTGCCGGGGCGATGACTGGATTCGGTCAAGGAAGACCTGCACTAATAAAAATTCGAACGAAAATAAGATAACTGGATCGGTGGAGGTCTCGGGCACGTCAAGGACGCCTAGAAAATCGGCCTGGAATTGCTGGATGAAACACCGGAAAGTTGCAGAGTGGGCGAGGACTGGCTTCGTTGATGTTGGTCTCAGGAAAACAGCATCCGAGAAGTGAAAATTGCGTGAATTAATCTTCACAAATCACCACTCACAACTCATCTTTAATTCCTTATTTTTTATTCCTCCACTCACTAATGGCGTCTCAATGCTTCACGCCCCTCCTGCTCTCTCTGGATTGTCTCTTGCAAAGAGAAGGCGCGCCAATCAAGAGTGTTCTGATGAAGGTGCCCAGGCCAGCAACGTGAGATGCAACCCAATACACGGTCGTGTATCTCCACCGTCTGGTCTCCCTCTTACGAAGTGATAAAAAAGAAGTTCCCCCTTTGTGCGGCCGTATATTCAACGTGTGGCCTCCTCCTTTTTACTTTTTCACCTCTACCATACGTCTCCACCTTCTGCCCACTCTGTACTTCCTCTTCTTTTGTTTCCTTTTTTTTTTTCAACCCCCGAGAAAATCCCTGAAAAGCCCCCTTTTATAGAGCAAGAACAAATCAATCTGTTCTACCAACGAAGATTTCATATACTGACTCAACGATTGAAGATAATCTAAAATTTTTTTGTGAAGATTTTCCAGATAATTCACTCAAGATAAAGCTCCATTATCCAACTCTAAAATCTTTTGAAACCTCTATCCAGCAACAAAATATTTTAGATTATTACTTATCCTCATTAATATTCCCAATGATTTTACCACCAAAAGACTAAAGATAAGATTGCAATATGATTTTTTTTAAATGTCAAAAACCACCGCAATATCGCATCAAATCTTAATTTCCCACGAGATAATTTTCACCTAATTTGAACCCATCCGCACCAATCCAATAGATAAAATGCAAATTAAAATAAAATGCACATAAATCTATATGCTATGCAATTAATATATATATTTTAGGGATCCTAATTTTTAATGCGATAAATAACTAAATGGGCCGTCAAAATTTAGGTGTCAACACATACCTAATGTTAAAGTTAGAGATAAAGAAAAATCCCTTGAACTAACTTTACAGTGGGAATGCGATGACCAACTCTATATGGCATTGATGAGAACCTTTACTTTCAAATATGATGGCAACATTATATCATATTTTTCTTTTCCCATGTGAACAAAGGTGGTCTCCAAAATGATTAAGGAGAATAGACTTCGCAATTTTATATGTAAGGGAAAAAGGTACAATATATAAAGAAAATGAACGGAAAACGTTTTCTAACTATAATCAAGAAATGGAAAATAATGGAGAACTTTTCCAAACATAGTAATGATGATAGTGTTGATTTGGTCATGACATCCAGTATAGGGATGACAAGGTTTTTCAATGGTTATGTTTGAATGTGAGGAGTGTGGGGGGATTTGTAGTTAGAAATTCAAATAATATATTCATGATGGTGATAGGAATCACAATATTATCATAATAAAAATGTTTTAGCTCAAGTACGGTTTTTGAAATCGACATGAATTGTGGACTTTAATCACATAAAATTTCACTGAATATAACCACTGGCCAAATCGCCTTGTCACAGTGCCTCTATCCCTGTTGGTTGACTTTAGCCTCCACAACCATCAGGCCATCACTGATCTCTCTCTGCTCACATGCCTGAGGACTGCCACCTGAAAGGGTTAACATGCATATTTTGTTGCAATCATGACATGACAAGCTAGCAAAACTAAGGTATTGTCCGGTTGGGCTCAAAGCCTACTAGCCCTATTGCCAAATGAACCAAGAAAAGATTATTTTTATATCTGAAAAAATATGAAATGTAATAATTGCTGAATGTCTTGCAATTTTTTAAGATCCAAGGCAATAATAGTGGTTTTCGCATTTCGTGTTAAATGCTACAACTGCAGACGTACATCTATATTTATGAAGAACCTAACGTGACTTTGTCGATATAATATATTTAAAATCATTATACGCAAGAATACGAGGAAGAGTCAGGAACATATGCTAGAGAAGTCCAAAGGACTGCTATCATCACTAAATAATCTTATCTAAAGTAGGTAGATAAAATTATATGATGGAAAAATAAGTAAAATATAATAAATAGAGTGCCATAAAAAATAAAAAATAAACTTAAATGAAATTCCCAGAATTGTAGAAGATTGCAACAGTGAATTGCGGGGCAAATCTCCTTCGGCAGTGAGCTTATAGGACATTCACTCCCAGTCAAAACATTTGAGTATAAACCACCTGCCAAAGGAGTAAATGCCCAGTAATTCACCACTTACATGTCATCCACTCTATTCTTCACGTGCTTGTATAATTCTAATTTTTTCTTGGCTTCGATGAACACAGTTAGATGCAATATCTATTTATAGCCTCCCAAAAGCGATAGAGACGTTTTCCATGCACTCAGCATATTCTCAGAACATCCAAAATCAAATAAAAGTTTAGTTTGGCAAAAAAACAAGAAAATAAAGGCTAGTGGTCCAATGAGTTGGATATGCTAGATTTTATCCTCAGTTCATACCAGGTTTTAGGGATGACCATAGTCAACATATATTCCTCTATATCCAACTAATTGGAGTGGAGAAATGTCTAGACAAATTTAGTTTTACTACATGCAATGTCAAACATCAAAACAAACCAACATGTCGCTATTTTGAGCATATTCCTAGTGCCTTTTCTTAAAGGTAAAATGATACTACGAGTTCTTAAATGTTGGCCTAATATGCAATGTCAAATTTAAATTTTTAATTCACTTAGTGTGATTAGTAAACTATTCTTAAATATTTAATATAGTGTCTCTATTTAATAAAACAAGTTAGATGTAATTTGATGACATTGAATATTTAATGTTGAGTTCAATTTTGATATCATGGGTCAATAAGACATAACAACATGTGAACGCAGATTATATTTTTTTATTGATCTACTTCTATATACAATTTTTTCTTGTTTATGGTTGAAACTTAATAGATTGAAGTACATGTTGGTTAATTCTATCTACTCGAACTAATGACAAAATGATGTTGAGTTTCTCAATATAGTCTAGAGACTACATCAAACATTTAGTAAAAATTCATTAGTCATATTAAATAAATTAAAAGCCCAATGATGACAAGAAACAATGAGCTAAAGTTAATGAATTATCAATGTTATTTTTCTTTTTTTAAATATTACAAAATAAGCGCATTTCCATGTAAAAAATTTAAATAAATGATAATGGTAAATGACTTTTTTTATTTATTTTGATGTGGCAGCAAGGATAATAACTTTTTTTCCTATGTTGGGTGTGCTTTGTCACGGTGTCAACGGCCACATAATGTTACAAAATATGAAAAAGCCTACTAGTATTTTCCATTCACGAAGTTGACATGTTTGAGGACTTGCACTATAATTATCTCTTCTTAGAATCATATACAACATACAAGTATTTTTGATAAATTATAGTCATAACCTATATAGTTGTTGGTAAATGAGCAGAACCCTCGTTTGGAAAATATTCGGATCCTAGTTTTTGCAATATGCTATTTGAGAAACTCCACGTCACCTGCACCGCGGGCTTCAAGTGCGACTTTCAAGTTTCCCGCGGATGATTAGTTCCAGACCCCTCTTATAACTATGTCGGGATAAATTAAAAAAAAAACTAAAAAAACTAAAAAAAAAAAAAAAAAAAAAGGAAAGAACAAGTTGAATTAATAACATATTAAATTAATCTCTATGATATTGCATATTCTCAGGAGTTTGTATTTGAGTTCTTGGCTGCAACACTAATCCTGCCAAATTCATGACTACATTTCAACCAAGCAACTCTTGACACAATCTGTTTGCACGCTACAACATGTAATTTAATAAATCTAGATTGAGCATTTGTGCCACAAGAAAAACATTATCTTATTGGGGTTGATTTCCACGCAATTAGACATGTTCAAGTTCACATTTAAAGAATTCTTGTTTTAACCTTAAGAGTTTACAAAAATAGAACCCACTTTAGAAAGAATAACAATTAAAAAAACTCATTAAACGTGAAAAACTAGCACACATACATTTTTCATAAGAAGTGTGACCAACAAAACATATTATCGATTGGTAGGGGATATTACAGTAATCAAACTAACAAAAACCAGTACGTACTCGATAATAAAACGAACCTTACAACTTCAACTCTATTAAAGTAGTCATCTAAGCTCGGAAAGATTCATTCACTTATTAATGGATTCATAATCTGGGTTGACATTAGGATCTTTACCAACTAAAATCTGATCACCACGTGTTTTCAATATAACATTCTTCGAATGAAAAAAAATTCATTTATTCTGGCTAACTTCGCTTCTAATTATTTAATGCCTGATGAATGTCATTTCTGGTGGCATGATATGTGCGAAAAAATTGTATGGCATTTCATACCTAATATTAGAGTTAGAGACAAAGAAAGTTCCTTGAACTAAATTTATAGTGGAAACGCAATGAGCAATTTTATTTGACTTCGACGAGAACCTCCACTGTCAAATATGACAGTAGCATTGTATCAGATTTTGCCATTCCTATGTGAACAAAAGTCTTCAAAGTAATTCAGGAGAATAGATTTCGAACAATTTACACGTGTGGGAAAAAGGTACAATATTTAAAGAAATGAAATGGAAAACCATAACCAATATATGGAAAATATCAGAGAAATTTTTCCAAATATGGTAATGATGATACAATTGATTTGGTCATCACATCTATAGAGGGGCAGGAAGGTTCTTCGATGGTTATCTTTAAATGTGAGGAGCGTTTAGAACTACCGGGCTCATGGACAAAAATTCAGATAATAAATTCATTACAATGATTTGATCACAATATTACGATAATAAAAATGTTTTAGTTCAACTATGGTTCTTGATATAGGCATGAACTGTGGACTTTAATTACTTGAATTTCACTGAAAATAACTCCATTAACGAATAAAATAACAATTTTTTTACTCTATTAAAATTAACGACACATTAACCCATTTTAAATAGTTGCCTTTTTTTTTCACTCTTTTTTCTTCGTTTATATTGCACCTTTTCCTCAACCTATTAATCATATACTGAAAACATATATGTTGCCAAATCGCCTTGTCGCGGTGCCTGTATGGCCATTGGCGGTGCCTGTATGCCCATTGGCTGCTTTTAGCCACTGCAACCGCCGAGCTGAAGCTGATCTCTCTGTTTACACGCGTGAGTGCTGCAACCTGTAGGTGTCGGCACACATTTCTTTTTTTTTTTTATCAAAAAAGTGATATGACGAGCTAGCAAAACTAAGCTATTGTTTAGTTAGGCTCGAAGGCCACCAGCACTATTGCCAAATGAGCACAAAAAGATTATCATGATTGCACTGATATCCAGTGGGTATTGCATTTCGCGTAAATACTGCAACTGCAGTCGGGGATGAGAAAATATTGGGTAGATTTACTGTCCACATAGGTGAAATGTAAGACCATAGAGAAGTCGACACGTGGCAAATTTGGGCCCACTTGTCAATCCCCACTCTCTCCCTCCCGAGAAGATATTAGGTGCGCCGGGCGCTCCACGTCACCGTGCGCCCGCCCAATAAGGATGAGACACGTGTCGCCACCTAGAGCCGGGTCCCGCTTTTATTTTTAGCCAAATTTTTGCCGATTCCTTCTCTCTCTTCATTAATGGCCCGTGTCCTTCTCCCGCCCCTTCGCATTTGAAGCTTCTCCCGAAGTCTCTCTCTCACAAAAAAATCTTTCTTTTCTGTCTTCTCCACACAAAGTCACAACTCCTCCACGGCCTCCGGCATGACGCCTCCGCTGTCCTCGAGACACTCCTCTGCACAAAGAGGCACCATTTTGAAAAAATTTCAGTCGGAGCCGAGGAGCTACCGGTGGAAGTGGGAGGTGAGCGGCTTCGAGCCGCGGAAGTAGTCGTTGACCTCCGCCTCCTTCGACACCGACGACCAGCACCGGCTGAGTGCCCCCTTTGTCCAGCGGTACTCGATCTCCGCCGCCGCCCTCGCAGCTCCCGCTGGCCTCCAAGGTCCAGCGGCTTGCGGACAATGTCCAGGTTTTTCCGAAACGCTCCGATCGTCTCGCACTTTGTTTTGGCTTCCGATTGAGTTGGGGGATTTGTCGGTTTCGAATTTTTACTTCTTGCTTCGGTTGATTCCTTCTCTGTTGCCGAGCTCTGAGAAGAGCGATTTCCGGATGCAGCTTGCGAGGCAGGATTACTTGGAGCTGAGACAAGAGGCGAGCGAACTGCAGGAGTATTCCAACGCAAAGCTCGATCAAGTCACGCACTACCTCGGCGTTCTTGCCAACAAGACGCAGAAACTAGGTGAGGCGGTGCGGCGTCTGTTGTGCTTCAATGCACGTTTGCTTTCTCATTTCCGTTTTTGATAGGTTCTCTGCTTTGTGTCAGATCAAGTCGCCCTTGAAGGTGAGACTAGGTTAGCACTGCTCGTCAGTGAGAAGAGGAAGTTGTTCAATGAGTTGTTGACATCCAAAGGTCAGTCTTTGGTTTCATAATTGAGTTCTCCCACTTTCCACACGAAGCACGTGGAGCGGAAGTACTTGGATACATGAGCTGATAATTCAGAAAATTTCTAGTTTGAATTGCAATTTTGCAGTGTGTAGTAGGAGGACAAAACTTGAGTTTAACGAGTAAGATCGAGTGGGAATATGACTGATAGAGTTTTAGCGATGAAGTGTAGATTAACATGAGATAACAGCTGCCAGTTGTGATGCATTTTTCTGATCATTGTTAGTCTGAAAAATTGAGCTGTTTGTTAGTTCAGGACTGACTATGCCTCAGAGATACTAGATATCAAGAACATAAATGATTTTTTACTCTGTGTATCTTCTTCCTCCTCCATTAGGATCCATTTGATACTTTGATTGATGGTTACATAGAAATTGAATCTCTTGGATTAAATTAATGGAAGAACTCCCAAGAAATATGATTTTCAAACAAGAGTCCAATCACCTGTGATATAATTTCCATTTAGACTCCTTTCACATCATCAATTCACCATTGATTGCCCAATCACTAGATTGGTCGACCTAAGTTATACTAATAGTGTATAAACTTCATGCTACGTTTCTGTCCTAAAGGAATGCCTGTCAGTTACATTTTATGGCAGATCTAATGGACAAGAATATGTCATGCTGACATTGCATTTTTATGTTGTTCTTTTTGGTGTGTATGTGACTCTTTTGCAAAAGATGTGAGATAAATGGAGTCAGCCAGTCAGTAGTATACTCAATTGGAAATTCTTTGTGCTTGCTATTGAACAAATTATGAATGTATCTCTCTTAATTCTTTGTAGTTGTAACTGCCACCATACATTTGTGGGAGGCAATGGTGATGCCTAACACCTCATACTTTATGATTCTGTGGACAAACCAGTTGTGTGGAGGGATTGCACTTTGTTTTGGATAAGAATCTTATCTTGATATTGGGTGATGATGATAGCACTTCCACCTTTGGAATTGCTCCTGTGCAAAGATGAAGAGATGTCGAATAGTTGAACAATAATTCTTCTCTTTGACTATTCAGCATACAACAATAGGAGCACATGATTGATGCTTGAAAGGAGTTCCATCTTTGCTTCTTCTTCTTTGTATGGCAGCTCTGTTTCAACACTCTCTTTGTTTACAGATTTCATGAAAATTGTGAACATAACTCCATATAGTTTAAAGCATTTGGGCTCAATGGGTCTATTTGTTGGCCCATCCTCAATGGACCTCATTTTAGTTAGAAAACAAGAGGAGAGTTGTCTTTCTGCAGAGTTGCTATATAGTGAGGATCTTGAGCTCCAGCAGCCTTTGCTCGGCCACCATTTCCCTCCCTCCCTCTCTCTCTCTCTCTCTCTCTCTCTCTCTCTCTCTCTCTCTCTCTCTCTCTCTCTCTCTCTCTTTATGTTGTTGTCACCAAGTCTCTTGTTCCTTTTAAGCATAGCCTTAGTAAAAGTGAGTACCGGCACTCGATGGACAGGCTATCCACCCTAAAGTGGTATTGCCAGCCATTCTGGTGGAGCAGTTGATTCAGCATTTTCTAGTCTTTAGGAGTGATATGTAGCTTGAGCAAAGATTGGATTAGTCTACATTGTGATATGTCTAGGCTTTAGCAAAGTACTTGCCCATTTCATCTTTCAATATAAATGTCAATACCCACATGTGCTTACGGAGTATCTCATGATCGAATTATTGGGCGTAGTTTGTAGTTGTCATTTATATATTTATGGTGGTTGCTTTTAGGCCATTTCTTCATGGTTCCATGGATTCTAGATTATAACTACAAGTATCAAAATTGTGGGTTATTCTATTGAGAACTCATGGCTCAATGCTCTTTATTGTGCGGCATTTGACTATCTTTACCTGGACTATTTTCTTTGGTTTTTGGTATTTTGTGATGGATTCATGATCATCATCAACATAATTTCCTGTTTGCCTATTTCATTAGTTTGATGGGAAAGATTAATAATTGTTGTTTCCTTTTGATAACAGTTGTTTTTTCTAAAGTTAAGTTTTTACTAGGAGGTCTTTCCATATTAAAATATCCCTAATTGCCTTCTTGTTGCAATATGCAGAGTAATTATGATAGAAAAGTATCACCTTTTCTGGCAAAAGAATTACTAAGAATTTATACAAAGGAGAAAAGTTGGAGGGAGCAACTATGGAAAATGGCATTGTAAAATCATCTCCAATGCCACCACGGACATGTCCTGAATGTGTGGAGACTGAGGAGGTACTTGACCTTCCATGTTTAACTCTTGCTTTCTGATGACTTTGTCAATATGATGCTAGTTGATGAATTTGTTTTGGTTTTTTTTGTAGGATCCTAAGTGCATTATATTTCAGCAATATCTTTATCTTTCTCCAATTGTATGTGATTGTAGGCCATCTGCTTTTGTTTGTCTTGAGGTATGTGGAAACTGTGTTCTGGTTTATTATCCTGTCAAATTAGTTGATTTGTAGTGCAAATACAAGCCTAGTACATGTGCCATACCGCAATGTCAAAAACATTTGCCCCCAAGGGGGATCTTGAACTCATGGAACTTGGATTATTCCACTTAAACAGCACAATGAGTGAAAGCATTCATGACAAGGGCCTCCTTGTCATAATGAAATACATCCTAAAGTCATAATGTTA